>VZTD01005474.1:1822979-2009426 GCA_013397725.1 Rhagologus leucostigma | reverse complement strand
GCCCACTGCGCATGCTCTGCCCCTCCCGGCACCGCTCCCCGCCACGGCGCCACCTAGCGGCGGCGCGCTGCTCCGGGCGCTGGAAGTGCCGGTGGGAAGGCGGAGACGGGGTGGCTCTCCATTGTTTCCTTGCCACAGAATTCCCTTGTAAAGCCAGCCTGGGAGGCCTGCCCGCCGCCTACTTGGGCCCCTTCTGCCAGCACCCCGCGGAGCTGTCCCCCAGCAGCGCTCAGGGGCTGGATGGGTGTCGATGGGCGGCGGGGCGGCGTGGGCCTGCAGGTGTGCCGGCAGCAGCGTTTGCGGGCTCGGCTTTCCTCCCTGGGAAGTTAAAAGCTGCAGCGGCTGTTGCCACCGAGCGAGGCCCTAGGAAGCATCTGCCCTGCAGAAGGGCTCTCTGTGCCGTGCTTCTCCCACAGGGGCCGGTTCACACCTGCCTGTGGCTCCTGGGCACAGCCTGCCCAAGAGAGATCCTCGAAGGCGTGATTTGTATTGACAAACCAAGCACCATCCGTTCAGTTTCCGGTGGGATAACCTTTCCGAGCGGGTGAGGGTGCTGGGTTTCTTTTATTTCGCCCTTCTCCTCTGCAGCTTGGCAAAGCTGAGACCAGGAGATGGAGAGGAGTGAGGCCGAGCGTTCCCACAGGGTTTACAGAGTTCAGAGCTAAAACAGGACTTGTACGTCATCACCCCTGACCTGTGCTTTACAGACCATTACATTTCACTCAGTTACCAAGCTGTGATCAATGGTTGACATTAAACCAAAGCCTTCCCAGCTCCAGGAAGTTCAACCGCTGAGTGCTACAGGGACAAGGAAGACCTAACTGCCGCAAGGAAATAACCTCAAGTCTCTGAAGAACGGGAGACATCATAGCGAGTTTAGCAGTCACAACCAGAAACAGCACTGGGGGAAAAAGGTGTTAAGGAAATGTGAGGAAGGATGTTAGAGGTGGACCTTTTCATATAAAAATATCATAGCATCCATTAAAAACTAGTTCTTTATAATTAAGATACGTTCTCAGTATCAGCATTTTTCATTTAAGTTTTATATGTATTGTATCACTGCAAAAGAGTCAGCAAGCAGCACAGCAGTGTTTTGAAGGAGATGCCTTACATTAAGGAAAGAGCTGTAAGGTAGATGGGTAGGAGGGGGTTGTCTTACTATAAGTACATTTACACTACGCCTAAAATACAAGCCCTAAGCTTAATCTCCAGTGCAAATTCCCCTCATTACCTATTACTGCCAGTTCATGTTTGATGCAGAGATACTAGTTTTTGGCATGACTAATCCAGTGTACTACCAGTTCAAGAAAGTTTTGGATGCACCAGAGAGTAATACTTGACAGCATTCCTTGGAACAGCCCCTAGCCAAAGTTAACCAAAAGCTACCGCAACATTTGTGCCCAGATATCACATTACTTTTGACAAAGCTCGTTGGTGGGTTATTAAGATTGTATTACCCACAAATTTCCACTAGGCACAGCATGTTTTGGTTTTGTTAAAATGCTTGATTCCAGCTTGCGTGCAATCTTTCATTGCTGCTGGAAAGCATAAAGAAACAGATAAATAGCTACATCTTCTCAGCAATTTAAAGAAAAGTGTTGATAAACAGTAAGTAAAAAAACATTATTCAATTCAAGTTGAATAAACTATGAATAAGAAGAACTAACTGCTAGGCTCCCCCTATATTTTTAAATGCAATTTCTTAAATGCAAGTTTAATGAACTAAGTATACACTTAGAGAAATCTGAAATACTGTAAGCTTTATAACTCAGTAAATGACTTTGCATGGGAGATTTCCTGTGTATTAAATTACCCAACATTGTGGAATTTTATTTGAAATTTTTAAGTATAGAACTAAATATTCAAGCAGCATAGATGAAAAATTCTGCTTCCAGCATCAGGTCTTTACAGTCAGGAAGCAGGCCTGTCTTTTAGTGAGGTTTGGGAAGTTTTCTCACCAGTGAACCACCATATCCCTTCCTCCCCCACTTCTGGTAAAATGAAATTATTTCTAATGCTGATTTTGATGGGGAAAAAAAATGGTTTTATTTTTCACTTCATTGACCTCACACCATAACACTAATCCTGGGAATTGATTCACAGCATCTTGCTGAGGGGAGATTAGCAGCAATACCTTTCTCAGCCTTATTTGAAGGACAACTTGTCCTCCTTTGCAGGAGGTACCCAAAGCCCGGAGGAGCCACTAGGTTACCCTGCTTGCAGGCAGACACCACGTGCCCACCTTGGCTGCCATGTTGGGCTCACATGAAGGGCTTGTGGCTGGCAAAGGCAGACAAGTCAGCACAGTCTTCCCTCTTAAGACATCTAGGATTACAGAAAGGGTGAAGCTATGCAGGCACTCAGTCTAGCAGGGGTTAAAGATGTAGGTTTTACTTTATTGCAGTGCAAGGGCACACACCAATAATCAGAGGTCAAGTCTGATTTAAGCTGCTTTTTGATCTGAGCAGCTGAGGTGCAATGCAGGCATGAACTGTGCTTATGAGATACTGAGTTGAAACTTCTGGAAGTAGCACTATGAAAACTGTCCATTTTACCAAGACTGGGGAAAGAAAAAAAACCTGCGTAGCACTGAGGCTGTACATTGCCTTCGCTTTCTCTCCTCTCTGCCTGAGCACTGCGCCAGCTCTAACTCCGTTCCTATAGATACAAAGGATTAGAAACTGGAAGCACTAGAGAAAACAAAAAGATCAATCACACCAGCACCAGTTTCCTATCTATGCAGATGCATATAGGTCACGCTCCATATATTGACTTTGGTCGGATCACTAAGTGGGCATATCCTGGCACAGCAGCTGAACTAAGCTAGTGGCAAGCTGTCACTGCAAGCAGCCCTTCCATTCCTTGCCCCCACCACTTCCTATGGGACAGTATTTGCAGTTGTTTGACTCTTCAATAAGACCTATAACAGCTTAAAAGTTAACTCTCAGAGGGAAACAGTGGATACTTTTCTGCAGGCAGATACGAGTGTGGCAGAGGAGAGAAAAATGCAGAAGGAAGTCTTATGGATGGTATCAAAAGAGAGGTGACTGTTCTGCCAGCTGGGTCACGCATAATGTTTGTGACAGGAAAACTCATATCAGAGATACACAGAAAGTACCACAACTAAGGGAGACATGAGCCTTAGTGTTTCAGAGGGAATTTCTATGACTCTAAATTGGCAGAAAAAAGGCAAATGGCAAGGCCCACATGACTTGTAAAGATCAGAGTTGGGTGAGGGCTTATGTGCAGGGAGTTGGTCCCTCACAAGGTAGCACGAGACTTCAGTATGGGTACCGGTCCTGTGCTAGACACAGGACTTTCACAGCATGGAGCATGAGAGCCTCACTTTACTTCAGCATAAAGACATTCACCTCAGGCTCCATGTGCTCTAAGATAGTGCTGAAGAAGGAATTGCATGAAATAGCTCAGACACAGTCAGGGTACACCAAGGCTTTCTTCACGTGAATATCACAGTGGACAAGCTGTCTGGCCTGGAGACAGAAACAACACACGCATTAAGTAAAACATCAAACAGAAAGTGTGTCACTCAGCCTGCGAGGCTACCTCTGTCTGGTGTCACACAAAACAGTAGCTACAACTCAGGTCACATTATACATTCTTGGTAGCGTGACCATAACAGCACCAGGACGAAGAAAACTATTACAGGAATCTCAAGAGAAAAAGTGTGCAGACTGAAGCATCAGGTGGCACAGAGTGAAAGATGCTCCTTTCGGTTAGAGCACAGACTCCTGACCTTGCTCGTAGCATTCCTGGGACGAGCAGTTCATAGCAGACACACCAGAAGGATGAGTAGCCCACACGGAGCAGACACACCAGGAAAATGAGTAGCCTACGCAGAGCAGACAATGCGCTGCAGCTTCCTTGCAGCAAAGCTGGTGAAAGGAGTTTGAAAGGCAAAGAAAGCTATATCAGGAAATAGCTCAGAAAAATTCATCTACAAACACCTACCTCTCAGAATACTCAGGAAAGAAAAAAAGGGGTGAGGGGAAGAAGAGAACAATTAATTGATAGGAGACGAGATCAGGGGAAGCTTATATATAAAGCAGGAGCTCAGAAAGTAGGTAAGCAGCATAGTCACTGCTCAGAAGACAAATGAGGTTCGTCCTTACATAGACTCAAGCAAGGTCACTCTTTAAGGGAACAGAATTATTTAATTGCTTCAGAAAAAAAAACCACTTCTTGGTGCCCACCACTGACTGTGACAAGCATTGGGAGCTCAAGAAAGCATCTCCCTTGCTGTGTCCTGAGACCTAGCAGGTGAGCAGGCTCAAAACTCACACTGAGTGGTGATTGGTAGGACTCAATTGCCACAGGACCGATGTCAAACACCACCATGTACACTGGGCATGTTGGCAAGGTTCACTGCCACTGTTGTTGCGGTGGGTGTAGTTCCTGTGGTGGTATGCCATGCCACAGCCTTCTCGGAGAGCGCAGTGAGGCTTGCTCGGGGAGAGCGGCTGTTCCGCTTCCCGTGCCCCTTCCAGGCTGCCCCTCACATGCTCCGGCTGGCTGTAGGCCCCGCAACACGGTGACGATAAAGGAGGCGAGAATGCTCTCCGCGTGGTGGCTGCAGAAGATCTTTTATTCCATGGTGGCTCCCAGAAGCCCAGATCCAGCACATGTGCTCACTCCCAAAGGCAGAGAGCCAGCACACGGCATGGTTCCCCCAGGCAGAGGCTCGTGCCCCAAGGCAGAGTAGAATGTGAGAGAGGAGTCACATCGCCTGCAGGGTCCATTATCCGGGGCGAAGGGGGCAGGGAGAGCACATGGACCAGTGGTCACAGGGCACAGGGGCAGTACACGGGCGGAGTTGGGGCAACAGAATCAATGGGAGAAACCCGAGGGAGTGGTTAGGGCTAGGGACGGGGAAGGGGGGACCCACGTGGAAAGGTAAACACAGGGGAGGGGAAAAATACAACACCACACACTGTCATGGTAGTGATGCTCTGTACAGACACTGATGCAACAGGACAGAAGTTGCAAGAGATCATGACCACAAGCTCAGCTCTCAGCTAACAGGTCATGAAAATAGACCTAAATGTAAACTAAATCCAAAATGAAACTTAGTATCACTGAAACACTGGAAATCACTAAAGAGTTAAAGGCAATGCCCATACTTGAAATACTAATTTAGTTCATGTTATTGGTTGTAAACAGAGTTTCTTTTAAGTTCCTTCTAAGTTTTTCAGACAACCTTGAAATATGCAATGTGATAGAGTGAAAACTGTAGCTGTTCTTACCTTGTACCAACTTCAGCAGAAGTTCAGGGCATTGTAACTGTGTTGGGAGCCTTGCTCTTGAAACAGGAGGACCTGATAGGTGCTTGAACTATGGAGAGTAAAACAAAGACATACCTAAGCTGGGAAAGGATTGTCTTCCAGAAGTTTGCCTTTGTGAAAATTTGAAACAGCATCTGGTAGGGAAAGAAACCATCAGAGTAAGATATAACCTGTCTTCTAACAAAAATAGAGAAGACAACTGGATATTGTCAGTAGCAATGAGACAACATCTATGCAGAGCCATTGCTGGCAGCCTCACAATGCCTTCAGTGTATGCTGTTGAAACAATACAGTTTATATGTCTGTTGCAAAAAAACTACACAAACCTGATTTTCTACCCACATCAGACTATTAGCACAGACACATGAAATGAAAACAGAAATAGAGAGTCCTCAGTCTATTGCAAAATTCAGAAAATGCAAGGAGATAAAAGACATCAGCCAACCAGCTGAATTTAGGTTTCTAGGCAGAGCACACAAGGCAAAGACTTTGTAAGACCCATGTTAATGATTATGGGAAAGACAGCAGTTAGAATGCTTCATAGCCCTTTAAAGAACAGCAGAAACACTGGGACCAAAGAGAACTACTGCCTGGTAAACCATTGCGATATAGAAGGGGAAAGTGAAGGCCTAAAGGCCAAAAGCAGCAGTGGAAATAAAAGAAGAGCTCTACCTAAATGCAAACCCAAATATATTCCCTGCAAACCACACAGACCGTCTTTCTGGTATAAACAAGTTCTTGAGACAGCTGGGAACTCAGTAAGAGCTGTGAACCAACACAAACTTGGTGGTTGCAAACCACTCACCTGACTTAAGTCAGGTAAGTAATTTTAGTTGACCAGCACTGTGTTTAGGCCTCGTCCTCATTCAGTCCAACCATGCTGCTGATACCAGTCAACTGGCAGCAATAAATTTGGAGGTGAAATTCCAAAGGGGATACCTGACACTGGGAAAAAAAAATGCCATGCAGTTCTTAAATGGGGAATTGTATCCAAAAACATGTTAGTAGCCAGATACGCTTTGATAATGTACACAAATATGGATCCATTGCAACCACCAGCACCTCTCTGCCCAAAAAGTGTTCCACCCCTAAGGGGTATGTTTGTTTTCCAAATATGTGTCCAGGGCCACTGAAACAAGAGTTATTTACAATAACAGCACCATCAGAATAAGACTTTTACTAGCAAAGAGTAACTTCCTCCTTGGTTGTCCTAATAGCCCCCAAACATCAGTAGGATGACAAGATGCAACATTTTATGAAGAGTAAGTCATGTGGACTGTCAGTTTTAATCACTGAGTTTAAATCACTTTCCATGGAAATGAAGCTGTATGTGTTATATAGACAGATTTTGGCCCATACGGGAATGTTGCCTTGCTACATGGCCATGGGAAGCGCTGGCCTAGGAGGGCATACTCAGTATACTTTGTATTTCAAGAACTGTGGCTGTATGACTACAGAGAAAATGCATGTCTTGGAGCAACCTTGATTCTTCTCTATTTCATATGATGCTAGAGCAGCTGATAGTGTCTTGCAGGTGATCAAATATAACTTAAATCCACATTTGCTATGCTGCAAGTACTGTGGTACAGGTCTTGAAAATCAGCAGCAAAGAAACAAGATCAAAGTTTATAATTTAACTGCCATTTATGTCCTCATCCCTTCCATAAAGATCAAGGCATTCAACAATTCATATTGAACTTCCCAAAAACAATTATTTTGACATAACTAGCAAGAAATGTATCATGTCCTGGTTTCTTTGAAATAAAAACAGCAAGTTATCCTGTTTCATTATAACTCACTAACAGATCTAAAATAACTATAATAACTCTATACCAAGTAAGTTTGTAAGCAATATTTTAGAGGCATTTTACTCACAGTAAGTTACAGAATACACCACTTAGTTTAGAGCAGTCTTAACTTCTTCCAGCACATAACAAAGCCTCCATCCTGTTGTGACTTGACATTAGCTCCCAGCTTATGAGCTGGATCACTGGAGCTCAGCATGGATTGAGCTGGGGTGCAGTGGAAATGCGGAGGGGGAGACCTGAGGCGGTGAGACGGCTCTTCTAGGTGTGACTTTGCTGCTACACCTGCAGCAGGGAGCACTTCCCAGCACTGCATCACAAGCTTGCAGCATCTGGGAGGTGAGCAGAATCCTCACACAGCGGACCCTTGGTGCCTTCCAGTGTGAAGTCTGGGCCTTGCAATCATGGTATGGGGATGTGAACTTTCCAGCACTCCAAAATCTCATGTGCTAGGTACAAGTGAGTGACCAGACACAGCAGGAGTTCGGTGGGAACCACAGGCACGACCAGTGCTGAGATGAACCCTGCTAGAGAGGTAGCATTCTTCACTGCACCCTCCCTCCAAATTCCATCATGTAACGTGTCCCTTGTTCCTGTCACTTTTCAAATCACACCACTGTATGAGAGCATCTCGGTCTTTGCCAAAGACGACACTAAGTGACGGATTGTTGTTTAGGGCAAGTTCCTCTTACTTTTATTGAAAAGTGTGCAAGAAGACAATTGCTGGCCAGAATCTCTTGCTTTTAAAGTATCAAATCATGTTTCATACATACAGGCCTGCATTTTTGGTGACTGAGTGCATACCGCGAAGTAAGAGGCATAATATCAGTAGATTCCTCTTGGGAAGAAATAGTGTGCAGTGTTCCTAGCAAGACTGACAGCAAAAGACCTCAAAAATGGTTCACACAGGGTAAGTTCAGGTTCTTGCAGTGCTAGGCAGAAAACACCCCTCATTTTACCTCCTCCTGTTTTTCCAGATACACGCTGTCAGACTGGGCAATGCACAGCCAGCAGAATACCTTTCCTTCTCAATGGCAGGTGGAGTTACAGCCTGCTCTCGGACATGGAAAAAATAAAGGCAATCCTGTTAGCTGCAGACTTTCATACCCTGCATGTAGTGAAGGCCAGGAAAGTGCCCAGGTATGGGTAGTGCTCTGGCCAATTTCTCCCAATAGTTTGGCTCCTGGGAGATGCCAGAAGATCCTTCCGTGCTGCAAGAGCTGATGGCAATGAAGGGTGCTCACCTTCATGCAGAATCTGTCTGTAAGGGACATCCTTACATTCTCAATGTGCACCCATTTAAGGACAACTTAAATGAACATCCTTTTCTGTTCTCTCCCAGTTTTGTTTGAGCCATCTCCCTTACCTTCAAGTGCCTTCAAGTACTTTCTTAGAATTAATGTCTCACCCTCTATTTTTAACAATAGGAGCTGAACACTGAAGCAGCAGAGCTCAGTGAAGTGTACGTAGAGAGAAGGGGAAGGAAAAGCAATTCTTCTCCCATCCCCTCATCTGTGATTTGTACATCTCTGTTAATATGTAAAACACAGAGCAGCCTGTACAACCTACATTACATGTAGCAGTTAAGAGTGGGGATGTGTTTTCCATGTGTTGCCTATGGCACTGAAAACACTGCTATTGCTACAACACCCAAGCAGTAATGTAGATTACTCGTCCCCAGTGATTCTAATAAATGAAAGAGAAATAGCGGAATTCCCTGAAAAAAACCTTTCAGGGATCTTGCTGCCTTTCTCTGAACTCATTTGGGCATATATTCGGGCAAGGGTATATCCTTTATCTGATCCATGGGAGCCTAGAGAGCTGTTTAGAAAGAATGAAAATAGCTGACAAAGTGAAACAAATGTTCTTAGTACTCTGAAGAAAAATAAAACTAAGGAGGAAAGTGCTGGTCAGGGAAAGCTTTCCATGACAGGAAGGGGTAGGGGATAGAGATTATTTTTACAGAAAAAAATGGAAATAGGATCTAGATGTTGAGACCAGTGCTTTACTGTTTGGTTGGTTGGTTGGTTGTTTGTTGGGTTATTTTTCCACAAAAAACATTCTGAATTCTCCATCTTTGCAAAGAAACAATTGATTTTTCCAAGATATTAAGCTGGGAAATTATTAGGATGATTGCTACCGTAATGCTTCTGTATTGTAGAAGCTTCTACAATGCTACTATAGTATCTTGTGCCCTGATAAGATACCACTCTCTGTAATTACAGTCTACAAAAATGAGGCATGTTTCATAAACTATTTCAGAAGTTTAATTCTGAACTTACAAACTGCCTTTCTTTCTCTACGTACAACATAGCTCAAGTTCACACAAACCAGCAGCAAGCTCTTCACACCTTTCATCTATGGCCACTTCCTCGTCCTTCAGGCCAGTGAGTCCTTCTGCAGCAGCATCTCTTACAGGACAAGTCACAGGGCTCCACATCTCTCTCAGCAAGCACTGCCCACCAGCACCGGAGCATAGAGAGCTTTCGGTCCAGTCCTTGAGTGAGTTTGGCTTGTTCAGAGCAAACTTCTAAATGCCTGTAGGACCTCCTCAAACTGCCTTTGTGTGGATGATTGTGCCAAGTGTGCCTAATTTTGGATACTGCAGTTTGTTAAAACTAGGATTCAGGATACTCACATTCACGTAAAACTTATAAAATGTCTTTCCTGAGCTCTGTGGGAGGTACATATCCTGGGCACTTATTCACAGCAACACTGCATCTTTCATTCACAGACAGCAAATTACCTGACTTTTGTCAGCTTGTGGATATTTAACCAGAGAAGTGAAGAAGATTGATTTCAAGACAAGCATGTATTTAAAGCCTAATTACCAGGTGCGCCTCATATTTGCAACATATCTGCAATAACATCTCCGAAAATTGGCCAGCACTCGTTTTTAACAGAACACCACCCAGTATTAAGTCAAAAGCCTTAGTAAATCTAAATATATTACAGTACTTTTATCAGCTAACTATATAAATTCCTCAAGCATGAAATCAGTCTTGCTTTACAATAACTCATTTTCACTAAACTATATTGATGGCAATAATTATATTTGTATATGTCAGTTCCTTTGAAGCCCCATGTCATTCTTCTGTCATTTTGCCTACAACTGATGTAAGCTAACAAGCCTGTAATTAGTGGCTCATCACACCCTGTGAATTCTGGCACAGACTCAGTATTTTCCCAGTCCTCTGGAATTTTCTGATTCCAAGGTGTTTTCTGAACATCTTTAACTGCTGATACGTTGAAAGTTGTATACAATTCTGCCAGAATACAAGCACACCCTGCTCTATTCTGAAGAAAATAAATTTTTTAAAAAATATTTATGCCTCTTCTGCATCACTGATATTGGTTTTATCTCCTTTTTCTAGTGATGGGCCTAAACCATCGTCATTGTTCCTAGTAATTGAATTATTTCATATTATCCTTGGCTGTCATTTGCAGATTTTTACTTACTTATTTTCAGCACATGACAACTTCTTACTTTTATGTATTGTTCTTTTTTTCCCGTATAGAAGTTATGTCTTTTCAACAACTGATTTCCTTCTGCCACTGAATCATGACTAATGTTTAGTTCCTCATTGGAAAGGGGAAAATGTGACACTTTTCCATCGGAATAAATGTATCTGAAATAAATTTCCATGTTTATTTTCATTTTTCTACTTCTATTTCATTTCCCATACACTGTTTTCTTAATTTACCCTGCTTCAGGAATTTAATTTTCAGGATAACCAGTACACATACACTACTGGTGGCCTGTGTGCAGTGCTTGCCCATATTGAGCGTAGTCAGATCATGGTCAGTGACCCTGAGGCATCCAAAGCTTTCCATTGTAGCCATTAATTATTTTTTATGAACAGAGACTGCAATGTAAATCCTGAGCCAACAGCTAAATTAAAGTCATAGAGATTCTATGAATTCCAGGAGTTCCTACCTTTTAAATATCTGGCTTTTACAACAAACCTGTATTTTTTGCCTATTCTTCCTTTTTTTAAAACACCTGAAAATACTGATTCCCTGCCCCCTGATTTTGGGAATGGTCAGCACCAGGGCCGGAGCTGACTGGCTTAGCAAGTGCCAGAGGACTGTAGGACATTGCAGAGTGTTTTGCAGGTGATTGTGTTCTCAGTGGCCCTGTCCCTGACAGGACAGGCAAGAGTCAAATCTATCTGTGGATTAATCAAATTCTATGGCCCCCTCATGGATTTCCCCTCGGCTTTGCGAGGATTGTGTATAAACAGCCACGTTTTCCTCCCAGCCCTTCTCAGATCTGACCTCCTTTGCTCACAGCCCTTCCAGACTGATCTTTTCCTATTCCTGACTTCTCATTCCCAGTCCCAGCCTCCTACATTTTCTCACCCAGCCCAAATCTCCGCTCATTATCCCGTTCTGCTCTTGCTCTATCCTTGTCCGAAATTGCTCACATGTGTCCAAGCTCTAGCTCTGATTTTTAAACCAAATTTATCTCTCTTTACTATCACCTGCCAGAAAAAGAGGGACATTAAGAGGCCAGGAAAAACAGAACCCAAGGCCATGACAGCCCAGAGCTGCAATTACACAGTCCAGAAGGAATGGTGTCCAGCTCAGACAGACTTTTCAAGGTATTTAGCACACAGCTGCAACAGAGATTTACAAAACATGCATTTTTTTCCCCTAAAAGGTCTACAACTTGGCCCTATTGGGTTTATTTTTCTAGAGATACAAAGTATACAAAACTCATCTACAGTTGGTTTCATGTCCCTCCTATAAGCATAGGGACCAACTGGAGTTTCCAAATGAAAGACAGAAATTAGCGTTATAAAATAATACGTATTTTCTAGCCACATTCTTGGAAGGAACTGAACTGTTTTATTTAGGCACTTAAATTTCAGCTAAATGAGCAGATGCCCAGCAGGGAAACTTTTATTTGCTATTGTTACCATTTGGACAAGTTATAAGCATAGAGAACAGGAGCTCATCATGGAAAGAATTGGACAAACAATAGATGGTGCCACTATTAATACAAATATTTTTATTTTTAGATTTCCTATAAAATCCTCATTAACTATGCAAAGAATTTGGTATAATATTCTCCACTACAATTACATGAACATTTGACTGAAACCTCTGGGGAATCGATGAGAGCTAATGGCACCAATAAAGTACAAACCAGCTGCTGAGATGGATACAAGCTGAGGAGATTTTGGAGGCAGCTTTATAATAACAAAGAGGATGTTATGAAATGGGACCTACTGGTTAAAAAATATGGGGGGAGGGAGGGGGGAGAGAAGGGAGAGGGGGAAGAGAAAAAATGCACCAGAAAGCTAAGGGAAGTAAAGCCTCAATAACTATTAGTTGAGTTTATGTGTCCCTCCCCACTATAGTAACCAAGAATCTATTTTGAATGCATGTAAGAAAACAAATAACAATGAGAATACTATAAGGTTATGAACAAAAAGATAAACAGTGAATAAGAGATAAGAGAAACTTGTAGAAATTATGAACTTGGGACAGTGCATTGTACCCTAAGATTTATATTAATTACACAGGTGGACAGACAGCAGTGAGAAGAGAAGTGATGGAAAGTCCCCTTTCTGTGGTCCAGTAATAACTAAATAATAAGAGCATTAAGACAGCAGATATGCACTGATACAGTTCTCTTGTGTGCTCAAATGCATCAGAGCTGGGATCTTTCAGCCAGCTGAGAATTGCAGCAGGCATGGCCAAGTGCAGCCTTCACCTCATGTTGTGCAGACTTAACAGGTTACTCTTGTCCTGGTTTTGGTTACTATATTTATCTGTCTTAGAAATTCAGCTACCTTTTGCCATTTGCCTCACACCATAATACATGAGTTCTTGGTAGCAACGCAGTGAGGCTGGAAAGTCTCATTTAATAGACAGGAATCTGGAAGAGCAAGACCAAGATGTTGCAGTATGAGGCCTTACGCAGGAATTAGGCAATCATTTCTGTATTTTGTTCCCTCTGACCTGAAATTACTTGCCCAAAGACACAGAATAAGTGGCAGAATCCAAGTCTAGAACTTCCTACCCTAAGGTTGTAGTGACCATCTTCCCTTAAAGCATAGGCAGTTAGTGGCATCCTGACACTGCATTTCCACATTGAATGACAGTGTTTGAGTGTTCAGCTTCAGGAATATTTGGGAAGAAACCTCTCATGAGAGTGTTGATTTGTCAAAACCAAAATCTTTTCCTTGGAAAAGAAAAAAAAAGAGCATGGCAAGAAAATTTGCAGTTCAGACCCACCCAAGGATCAAAGTCATTTGGCCTGGGACAGCTGCTGCTGTAGCCGGGTGATTGCAGGCACCTCAGCTGTTCTTGGCACTTCAGCACTTCTATTCAAGGTCAGTTCAGTGCATCTGCATTGCACTTACGGCTCTGAATGCAGCATAGGCATATGCTCCAAAAGTGGGTCATAGCTTTCAAGATGATGAAAGCTAAATCATAGAGCAATTATGCTCAGGATCTAATCTGTTGCACTAAGACTCTCAAAATAAGAACCTTTAAGTAGACTGTGCAATACTAGTTCAAAGAGATTTGTGCTTTACCTAGTCCCAGTGCAATTATTTTTAGTAAAACTATAGGAAACCATTCAATCTGCAGCTATTAGCAAAGGTCAAGTGTCCCGTTTGGAAAAAAGTAATACTAACTGTGGTGGTACTTGATTCTGCTGAAGATGTCTCTACAGATCAGACACCTGCAGAGCTGCTGCTTACCTGGATTATAAGACAAGCCCTAGTGTCAGGTGCTGCTCATCCACTACCTGGCTACCCCAGTGACACAAAGATGTGAGAGTCCACAACATCCTTTCCTCCGAAGACAACTCCTTTCTCACTAGATTTCCACCTTCAGAACTCCCAAGGCAGGTGACATCCCACCTGTGCCAGCAGTGTGGACGTCTGTAAGCTGAACACCTTCTGCAGAAAAGAGAGGCCAGAGACGTGGGCTTTTAACACAACAGAACTGCAGGGCACAGTTTATAACAGACAGCAGGGAGACATTTAGGGACACCAGTTTAGCTCGGAGTCATTACTGCCAAAACACATGGAAACAATGTTTAACACTTCTATTTCCATAATATATAATTCCACTGTCTGGCCCTTTTATCAGTAATGTAGATTATGAATAAGATAGATTCAGAACAATAGAAATGTGAGCCTGGGTACTGATAATCTCTTGTTACTTTTTAACCGACACAGGAATACAGCATTTAATTCCTCAATGAAAATGACTCAGAGCCCGTTTGTTTCCAACAAGGCAGCTTAAAAGACGTAATAAAAATAGGTGTTCCAACATTCAGTACCTTGCAAAAGCTGGGTTATGTTCATGCTTTGATATAGCTGAATGCATTAGAATTTGAAAATTATGACACAAATTTGTCAATTTAAAAGCAGTTATCGTCTATCATCCTTTGAATGCTTGAATTTTTTTTTAATTAGAGCTATTATTGCAAAATTATGGGATGTGACTGATTGGGCTCTTCTTTACACATTGCTACCAATAAAAATTTCCTTAAAATAATAGGCGTCAGATGCTTTGAGAAAAATACCCAATTTTTGTTTGCCTCCAGTGGAACTGTGGTTAGCACAAGCAAGAAATAGACAGAAGAATGTTCATGCTGCTATTGGCCAGAATGAACAATACTGCTTCCAGCTCTGAGACCTAGAACATCATTTCCATATTCCTCTCTATACAAAAGACAACTGTGGGTCAATAACCCTCACTAATAAAGAACGTAATTCCTTTATTTTTTAGCACAGCAGCCAGTAGTACGGGGAAAGGCCATTAAAGGGTTTATTTTCATTATAGCAAATTTTTCAAGGTCCAAGACAGCCATAAACTTGCTTTTTGTGATGATCTCCATATTGCATAAGAATATTAGCTTAAAATATAAGCTAAAGGCATTCCAGAAGAAATGGTCTCTGTAGTTCATGGATCATTGAAATCTGAAGTGTAGCGAACATTCATGGTACATAAAATACCTCTGCACCAGGATTAGATGCAAGCTTTAAGGAGGTTATAAATTTAAAAAGAACTAAAGGGCTTAGCTAAGAAGTAGATATTTTGGTGAGATTCCACTACAGTACAATGCATCTATGTAGAATTTGCCACACATCACATGAATCAAGTATTGACAGAAAGGAGCAGAGCAGCTTCAAGTCCTTCTGCCTTCCTACACCTTGCAGTTGCATACAACTCTCTAAATCCTTATCTTTCTTTCACCAGTACCTGTACCAACTTTGCATGTCTCCAACGTGTGGCAACAGATTGGTGTTTTATTATCTTTGGAGTGCTGTAACGCAGGTCAGCTGTAAGGAAAGCAGGACACTCTGCCCTCTGCAGAGCTGAGCATGATCCATGGTGCACATCTTATCCGCTGGGGATTAGGGTGCTCAGGATAGCTCTCAAGGGAGGAGCTACAGGACTGAGAAGCAAATAAGGTGTTCTTGAGAGGAAGGAGCCTGTCCACCTTCAGCTTTACAGCAACTATTGTAGGGCTCTATCAATACTGGGGGTGACTGGAGCTTAATGATGTTTTCCAAAATTATTCCCCCAGGTATTCCTCATCTACAGCTTCTCAAGGCTCATTTGATAGCTCATGAGGAGGAAGAGAATCAAACCAACCCTTAGGTAGACATAGCACGATATGATCTGCCTCTATGTTTAATACAAGTCACAGCAAACATCACCAAGGGACAGGCGAATTCTGATAACTTTCCAGCCTTAAAAGCCTGTAATGTTTGCTTTTAGCTGCAGTGCTGAAAAGAACCATTACAATGACAGAGTGATTTGAAGAGCAGCTCCTTACAGTGTCAGTGACAGCTTACTCAGTCCTATTTATTCTGCCTTTCCCCAAGAGCTACCAATGCAGCCATGCAGTGAGTCACTCAGGGAAATGGATTGGTGTTTATAGTTTGGGGGGGTTTACCTTTTGTTTTTGAGGTGAGGAAGTCAGACTGGGTGTTTGGAATGGAAGAGAAGATAGGAAAAATTGTTTAGGAAAGAACAAAGAGCTAGCAGGCTGGGTGAGAGGGCAGCTGCTGGCTTAACACTTCCACACGTGTCAATGACACATGAGAGATCACAATTGCTGGCTGGAATGCCTAGTAGCTCCTCTAACAGATTCATTTTATGTGCAGAGTTGGGAATTTATTTTAATCTGGATTTTTATAGCACATTAAAATCTCCAAATGAGTGGTTAAACTGCCTTATCTTAACATTATATATGCAGGACACAAAGAAGGAGAGGAACAGTCTGTTTTGCTTAACAACTAATTTGATATTTCTTGGACCAAAGGCATCGATCTGTAGCAAATGTTGCTGCATTTATAATTCATAAGCACAGGGAGTGCCAAGTCTCACTACAAGGACAGAGGTAAGATTAATTAGGTGCCTTTGCTGTAAGTTTCCATATGGTACCATGTTTTGTTTAGGTTGCTTTCTGGTAAGTTTATTCTTTACTCTGAATTTTTTTGGTTTGCTGTGTACACTTGTGCCATAAGGAAATTACTTATGTATTTCATCTTAACCCTTTGTAACCTATTTGTATTCTTGACCATCACCTCTAGTGTATCTAATCCTTAGTTTTCTCTTTTCAATTTCCCAAGCAATTTCCAGTTTTCATTTTCAAATAGAAATGACCCTGCTTAGAATAGCTTCAGCTGGCTGAATTTTGGCTAAAGACTACCTCTGCCTGAACACTGCCCTGCAAACATTTGCTAGCACACAGGAGGAAGCATCACCTCCCTTGCAGCAAGGATGCCTAACACAGACCATGAAAGGCTTTCTGAAATTTGTTCACCCTTCGTTGTTTGTTTTTTAAAAAATGCAGTACGTAACGAAGGGGCACCAGTTGCTTCGTTTTATTGAAACATTTCTGAACTCTAGTAGGTTTACAAGTACACGTGAGAGCTACTGCCAGCCAGCAGCTCTAGCTTTCCACCAGGGCCTTGTGCCTGTGGCAGGAGCAGCCCTGCAAGAGCTCCTGCAGCACACCGTGGGACTGGAAGGGGTGAGTGGTGATGCCTGGTGTCAAGGCTACACTTCAGCCTCAGGGGTCTCCCTCCAGAAGATTTGTTGCCAGGCTCCAGCATGTTCCCAGCTCCAAGCACCAAGATCACTTCCAGCAGCAAGCTGTCCCTTGTAGGCAATGATTAGGTGGGAAATTGAAGGTGGTTCCTTTGGCAGTTCCTTGGCACTGCCAAAAAGAGGATCTTGCACTGTATGTTTTGCATACATATGTATATATATGTTATATTATGTTTCTATATAATTTATATATTCCATAGCAATAAAGACTCAGAACTGAGAAACTTGAGCTGTAACTTGATCAAAATTGCTGGACTCAATGGTCTTAGAGGTCTTTTTCAATCTAAACAATTCTGTAATTAAAAAACCCCTAAATTTTCCTCAAGCTGCATTTTGAACTTGATTTATTGGGTTTTTTTATTAAATCTTTTTTGAACAAGAAATGGAAACAGGATTGAAAACCACTATCTGTATATTGGTTCAAAGTCATGGTTCAGTGAAGAATGATGTGGTATGACAGATGATTTTGCCTTTTCCTTGCCCTTTGCCCTGCCTCTTTAGGCCAACCACAAGTTAATTCAACAAGCTGAGGTGTACTGATCTGCTTATTAAATCATTATAAGTCCGTGTTGAAACAATTTCAGCTGCAGCTAAAGCTGAGTCAAAAGTTCACACGTAAATTTTGCAGGCTGCTGTGGGAACATACTATTATCTACTCAACAAACACATACTAAGTGAGGATGTGCCACAATACTATTATGCCTCTATGAAATGGACTACCCAGATGTAGGATACGTAAAGGGCTCCCTTCGCTTCCACTAAGTGAACTCCACTGATCTCCATGAATTTATATTACCATAGATATAAACTAAACTGGATCTATAATCATGGCAGGCAGAGGGGGTCCGTTGCCTGCAACAGGTCATGTCCCAGCTCAACCACTGAAAGCTGCCTTTCTGACAGCCTGCATGGCTCATCATTACTTTTTCACCCTCTAAAACTCCGCCATTGAAATGGGCAAGTTGAGAGGCCACTGAGAACATACTCCAATCTACGAGATACAGTGAAAAATGATAAAAAGAAATGCCAGATCAAAAAATATGAAGTCCAATTCCTTCTTTTAAATCGTGGTGCTTTACTTAGAGACTGTCTTCTTTTGTAATAAAATATTCCTGAAGTTCACTCCTGAAGAGCTCTTTTTTTCCCTCCTGTTAGCTGCATATGGGCTATAGCTCAGAGATTTGGGTCTTTATTTACATTCATCAGTGGCAAAACAACACAGATCTAATATCTAATATTAGCAAATTAAGATCTGCTTGTTGAAACCCTCTAAATTTTGCAAGCTACTGCAGAACCATATTCTTGTCTTGTTAGCAAGCCCACAGAAAGTGGAAATTGGGCCACTGATAGAGACTAGATACAGTATACAAAGGTTGAGCCATCTCATATTGCATCATTATATATCCAAGCGACAGATCCAGAGGAGTCGCAGATGTCTAAAACTGGCCTTTGTTACCCAAACCCAGAGCAGCAATGCTGGACACAACTAGTCAATTCCAACTCATCCTGGGAGGATCCCAGCCTATGAAGAGGCTGTCTGCAATGTCTGGATTTCCTCGGCTGACTGAAGTGCTGCATCTCTATGTGAGCAGCAGCAGCAATTTTGGCCATGCTGAACAGGTGCTGGAGAACACCCACCATCCTAGACTGGGGACTTCTTCCGAGCTCTGTGAGCAGCTGGGTTGGGAAGTCCTCCTTTCACTGTTGCTGGCATGAGCTTGCGGGGCAGCCTTCCGTGTTAAATGTTATGAGATGCTGATTTCTTTAAAACCTGGCAGAGTACTTCAGGTCCTTCATTGAACTGGACCCTGAATGACCATTCTCCTCATTGCACTTGCTCTCCACTTTCTCAGCCTGGTGCATATGCCAGACAGATAAACTGCCCATAAGATTGTTCTCTAACATAATTTAGACAAAACTAGTTTCAGAAGCTTAAAAAATACCATAAATAGGCCTTTGCTATTAAAGCCTGACACACTTCATCTGAAAGAGGATTGATTGGGAGTGAATGTACAAGCAAACAAACCATCTGTCGAGAGATGGCAGGGACATGGCAGGGACATGGCAGGGACACAGAAGCAGACAGAAGTCTCTGTTTACACCAAAAGCAAGGCAGAAGCTTTTGATGGGTCTTTGTTGCAAAACTAAGGCCATGTATACCTCTTCCCCTGGGAGTGTGCGAGAGACTGGGGACAAATCAATGTCATCTAATCTGACATCTTTATGGAGAAATGTCTATATCTGAAATGGCATCTCTATAAGTAAAGGAGAAAATAAGACATTTCTAAGACACAGATGATATAATTTTATATGCTACCATCTGCTTCGTCCCAATTCTCTCTCTCTCTGTCTCTCACCATCCTTTTAGCTCTGCCTAGCAGGGTAGCCAGAACTTCACATTTTCCCTGCTTGCATATAGGGCACAATACTGACCAGGGAAAGAACATGAAATACATCCTGAAACAGCTTCCTTATACCTGCTGCCTATCAGATAGGTCCAATAGGTAGCTTCCACCTATCCCACCTCACCGTTCTTGTAGTCCTACGTCCCTTCAACCTCTGCAGTTTTTTATCTTGGTGAATTCTGCCTCTTCCGCACCTACTGATGTCTAGTGAGAACCAGCGGTGTATTCAACAGTCACTCACAACCTGGTTTTCAACTTTTAAGGGTGTCTGTTATCACCACCTTTCTAGATTATCCCCTGCACACCTTACCTTTATATTGCCTATCTTGAGCAGTGTATTGATGAAATTGCAAGTAAATGTCTTGCCTTTGCCTGTTAGGCTCAACATATCTATTCAGGGTCACTTGTAAATGAGAAAGGAGATAAAATGGGTTTGGTGCTCTATGAAGACCAAGGCACTGCCAGGCTGTTCCTAAAATGGCCTGGAAAAATGCATGTGTGCACATGTATTAAGAGCTTGGTATATTGCTGTCCCTATTTTGGTTCACTCTTCCACCTGCTAATTAATTTTAAGAGCCCATTAGGGAACTCACAAAGCCCAAAAAGAGCCTGATTTTCCTGTCACCTGATACACTTGTCTCAGTATCTGCTCTGCTCTGCAAACCCCCCCCAAAGCCCCAGCCCCAGTGGGGGTACCCACACACCCAGCAACTCTGCAATATTTTTATCCCAATAGGAACCCTACATCCTGTCAAGCCTGCACCACCCAGCTCATACCCACGGCTCTTGGGGCTCTGCACCCTCTGCCCCAGAGGTGATGAAGGGAGAAGAAGGCAATCATGGTTTCACAGCCATCTGCTCCCCCTTCCAAGCTGAGGAAAGCATCTAAGAGGTGTTTTCAGCTCCTCTCCTTCTTCCCGAATGAGGTGATGAAGGGGAAGGGGAGTAGTGAGGACCAACAGCGACAGCACAGAGGGGAAGACTGCTTTGGGCTTCCAGTGGGTTTCTGTTCTCCGTCCTCAAGGCAAAGCTTGGGGGACAGCACTTCCCCCTCCCACCAGAGCCAGCAAAAGAGGAGAGCAGGGTGGTGGAAAGCTGTGGAAAGAGCCTTTCCTGAGAAGGAGAAACAGGTGTTTGATACTAAGTGATCCTCAGAGCTATTTGAACATTTTCTCTTCTCCTCCAGTGAGCACCATGTGGTCTTGGATCAGGCAGAAAAGATGCCCTTTACAGAAATAACTGTGAAATGATGGGAAGAGCTGAGGTCTTCACTGAGGCTATGGTGTGTGGCTTGTACATAGTCAGAGAGCACAGCTTTCCTGTGGCAAGGGGTGGGGGATATGGTCTTCCCTGGGAACTTTTCAGAGCCAGCCCTCCAGACGTTCTTCATCCCACAGGGGCAGGGTACTGACTTAGTGGGGTGATGCCAGGGTCTAGAGCACTCCATCAGTACTTTGCCACAGCGAACACCTCCATGCAGTTGTCCTGAGCTTGTGCAGCTCAGAGCTGACACTTTGAGCATCACAGAGGCCATGGTTGCCCGTAGGGTAGTCACTGAAATAAAGGCTCTTCCCTGCTCCCCCTGCCCTTATCCTCCATCGACTGTACACTCCTTCCTGAGCTGCTTCTCCTGTGCTGCATGCTCCCAGAGGCTCAAAGCTCCCCGATGCTGGCAGATTTTGATCTGGCTCTTCCAGTTTTGTTACGTTCCCATCAGAAGCACAATAATCGCAGCAGGTGCTGTAGCACGATCTGTCGCATGGGTTGGCAAACTGTGGGTCCTTGCATCCTGCTGGGCAGAGGCTGCATCTGTCTGTCGCAAGGTAGAGAGAGCCACTCTGGGTCTCTATGCAATTCCTTCGCATACAGCTTTCATCTTTGGGCCACATCCTGGTGGCTACATTTAGGCAAAACTCTGTCTGAAGCTGATGGGAGTTTTCTCTGTAGAAAATGGGATTTTTCCATAACTTTCCATCCATTTCAAAGCAAACATTTATTTAGCCCAGGCTGAACCAGACTGGTCAGGTTAGGGAAACCCTGACTCTTCATGTCCCTCTAAAGAACATTCCTGCATACCTTCTTATCCCAGAAAAATTGTTCTTCTTTCACCCCTGGAGGCATGGGAGCAATCTTATGAAATGAACAGAGAAAAAGAAAGGCTGTCTTTCTCTCCTTCTTCTCTCCTTTTTTTTTTTCCAAATAAAGAAGAATGGACTTGTTAGCAATCATGGGGTTTCCTGGACAAGAACACAAGCACCCCAAGCATGTCATCATTGCCCCATAGCTGCAGAACCTGCTTCCTTGATCAGATTAGGGCTGTGCTGGCTGCTGGGATAGAAGGCAGGATTAGGAGATACTGCAAGGTTTCCAGGCAATTTTCTTGGAGAAAAACCCAGCGTGACTGCAGCACTGCTCATTTGTCAGAAAAGATCAGCTCTGCAGGTGTCATCCCACAGGAATCACAGTGTAGGTCCTTCACCAAAAGGCTGAAGGTAAAAATTACCTACTTAATCAAACAGAGTGAAACATGCATTGAAAATGGCTGGAGATGCATTACCACAATTTCTCCATCCCAGGCAAGGACATGACATCTCAAAAATAGCTCCAATATGTGCAGGCTGCATCTGTACAATGAGGTGGTGGTTCTCCATGATGTAGCCTGACAGGAATGGCTGCTGGATTTCAAGGGTGAAGTCTGAGAGTTGGTGGTGAACAGAGAGAGCAAATGACTCTGTGGCTATCTGTTACCAGAGTAAACATAATTCCTCCTCACCCTACCCAGCACATATAACAGCCTTGCTCCTTCCAGCTTGGGGTGAGAGAGTAGGCCAGGACTGCCATTTAAGGGAAGGGTTTTTGTGCTCCTGCTGATGAATCTACCAGAACAGCTCTTATCATATTTTGCTAAGACTCACACAGAGCCCATCTGCATTTTGTGCAGAGGAGTTTGTTTCAACATATCAGAGGCGCTCCACAGCCTCCAGGAACCCATCAAAGTGCCTCAAAGACCCTCTGGAGGAGGAGCTCAGGGGTCTCCAAAGCAGTCCCTACATGACAGGCTGGCATGGCTTCTTCCCTGCCCCCCTCACAGCTCCTGATTCACTTGCTCACAAGCAGATTCATGTTTTCCTGCTATTTTTACACACAACAGTCATTCTGATTGTGTGCTGAGGTGCATGATGCACACTAACACGACCTGACATCTTTCCCCATATATGTGCATATTTGACTAGACCTTGGGTCAGTGCAGGCAAAATCATGCAGGCTGGTCTTTTGAGTGTCAGGCATGCATTCATCTGTGGGGACCTTCTATTAGGATAAGCTCATGTTGTATTCACAAGCCATTATGCGATGCTCTATTATGTCTGGATGAACAAGACATTCAAATTAACTTAAATGAATTTATCCATATTGCACTGCAAACCCTAGTCACAGGAAGGAAACAATGCATAGAAAGACCACATCCAAATTTTTCAGTGGTGACCCCTGATGCTGGGTGCCCAGCATCCAAGTTTTTCCTCTTGTGTTTGATATGTCTTTGTTTCCCTATTCTGTTTGCATTGAGGACTTTGCTATTTACTGTATTTTGAATATAAAGCTACAATTAATGTCAGTAGAACTTCTGCTTGCAGATAAGGGAGGAATATTAAATAGATCTGCAGTGCAGAGAGAGATGATATTTTAGTTCCTTTCATGCATTTGAGTTAGAAAATAACACTGTAGTTGGTTGGTGCCTTAAACTGCCAGAAATTTCAAAGTACTCTGCTCAATACCCAGGCAGAAAACTTCCCACCACTGAAGGGTGGTTCCTTCTGGTGTGGGGATCATTGGCTAAGCCTGACTTTAAGGAAAACACATGGGAAAGAAAAATTAGCATACTACAGGTGAACTAGAGTAGAAATTTAGAAGGTCTTCCGTGCCTGGGTTAAACAGGCAGGGTTGCTCCGGGCCAGCAGCTGCAACAGAGAAAGAGTGGGGGGCTGAGCTGGGGGCACAGGAGCAGAGTGCAACAGTCCATCTCAGGTAGAGGTTTGTAGAGATGATCAAACATTTTTTGCCTTTATGGGTAATGAGCATGGAAGCATTTATCAAATGTCTTTATTTTTAGATCTCCAGTGTCCCACGTTGGATGTATCAGGGAGTAATTCAGATGTTTTTCAAGTGCTGAAATTGAAATAGCATTGGACTTCTATAGGACTAGAAGATGAACATGCATTTCCAAACGCCCTTATTGTTGACTGCTGCATTAGTGCAATTTATTGGAACTGGAGACTTTGTCTGGAGCAGCGGGGATGTGCTTTTAAATGGTATTGCCTTAAGACTATCTTCACCTTGGCCTTACAAAGCACCCTTTGTGTGCTTAGTTGTGGAAATCTCCACCATAATGAGTAGTCAGATCTGGTTTTGTCCTCAAACCTCATTTCAGGAAGTAATCTGGGGCTTTTCGTGCCTGCTCCCACTCACAGCAGGACATTCTTACCTTCCTTCGAGAGGCAGAAAATCAGAGGAAAGCAGCATTTTGGTGATAAGCATATGCTGGCAGGAACACTGCTATAAAACTTGCAACAAAGACTTTAAGAAGCCAGTGTCATAGCAATTAGATTCACAGCGTCTATCAAATTATAATTCCAGCAGCACTGAGGGTGAGAGAGCTTGTCACACAGAGCCAGCACCTCTTCCCACCTCTCTGAACATTTTTTTGCTGGTGCAGTTTGACTGGTTATAAAAAGGGACCTTGATATGGCCAAAGTCACTCCTTTAGAAAGTTAAGATAAATATTTACAAGTGTGCTGCATTAGTTGCCTACATAAATCCTTCTGTCCATCTAAGCCTTTGCTTTAGTACTGTCATCGAACATGAGTCAGCCATGGAAGCTTGGGAGCCAGGGGGACGGCACTTCCTGCTGGAGGGCCAAGGGGCTGGGCACTGGAAAGCAGCCGCGGCTGTGCAGGAAGAGACGTGATGTAAACTGTAACAAGCGTGGATGCAGAAACGGCAACATGAGAAGGACAGCTGCCCCAGTGCCGCTTCCAAGGGGCCTTCAATGCCCATTTCTTCTCCCTGACACTCCAACCCCTCCAGCAGCCTGATGGGGCCAGGAGGGGGCTGCCCACCTGTTCCTGCGGCCCAGCGGGGCAGGTAATAGTGCAAAGAGCTGAAGAAGAGGGTGAGTCATCTGCTGTGGCAGGGAAGGAGAAGCTGGTGAAGGCACCGGGGATTGCCGCAATGCCACAGCAGCTCCCCTGGGTCTCTGGGCTGGTGACATGCCTTCCTCTTTCGGGCTGCCTTAGCATAATTCTGCAACTGCCTGTTTCTTTGCAGCTACAACCTAGGGAGAAGTCCAAGCAAACAACAGTAGAAACAAAAGAGCAAGTGCAAAGCAAATGGGAAGGGCTTAGGAGCAGTGCAAGCGCTCAGCGTCTCACTCCACACTCCACCAGAAAAGAGAAGGGAGCAAGAGGAGAGGAATCGAGAAAAGAGTAATGAAGTCACAAGGAGTTGGGACACTTCTGGACAAAACACGTTGCCCAGCTGAATTAAAGAGTACATCAGCAGGTTTTTACTTCTGAGAAGTTTTTTGAGTTTAGCAACATCATCAGGATCAGGGTTTTAAACCACATACGCCAGATCTCTGAGCAGTAGGAAACTGCCTTGAAAATCATGGAAGGTTTTTCTTTGTCTGGTTTTTAATTTTATTTTATTTTAATAAATGGTAGGTTCTTTCAATTTGCCTGTTGGTTTCTGAGCCTTTAAGGTCTATTTAATTTGCATATTCATGTTGTCTTATGCAATGGTTCAAGCTTTTTAAAATAATCTTTTTAATAAATGCTTGGATTTCCCCAGAATCAAATTCCAAGTAATGGCAGAATGACAAATATTGTCACGGTAGTGATAAATTAGCAAGCTAAATTTAATAAGAATTTTCTGATAAAGAGCAAGTAATTAACAGAGTGATTACAGCAATCATTTTTCATATGCTGTTGACCAAAATGCCATTGTATGTTCTTTTTATGTGCCCTAAGTGTGGTCTGACTATATTAATGTATGCACAGATCCCTAGTATTTTGAAATTTGAGAGTTAATCATATGCTGAAGTAGAGAGAGTTACACTGATCTGGTGAACTTGTCATATGGCCTTTTCCTTTAAATGACTTTATTTATATTTCCATTTATTTTTAATTTAATATATTCTCTCCTTGAGAATCCCCATAAGAAGGTATCAGATTGGAGCATTTGTATAGGGAATGTTGTATGAACTCAGCCTGCATGTCTTACAGACCTCTGAGAAATATTTTTTGATAAGCAAGTAACAATTCTTCAATGGTTTGAATTTTTTTTTATTACTATTTTTCGGCTGAAACTCTTTTTTCCCCACAAAGTAAAGCAAACATTTTTGTTCAACTAGAGGACGTGTTTCCCACCGTGCAGCCTTTTGCGGATGCTGAAGAAGTCAGCCAATTCCAGAATTTTGTGATGTCTTAAAGGCAACCATGGGCACAGCCCATTGATTTAGGGAGGAATCAGAGAGCTAGGAAGGCGTAGGGGACTAATGTTGTGTGACATGATATCCACTGACCCTAATTATCAACTTCAAAGGAGCTCATGGGTAGTGAAGTTATTGCCTCCCAGCAGACAGATACTTCTGACTTATCTCAGCTTTGGCCGCAGCCCTAGTTGATGTCAGCATCATTTTTACAGACAGCAAGTGAATTAAAAATAATGTCAGGGAGGAGGGAAGGAAAGACAGTGCGGGAAAGGCTAGTGGAGCCACCAGCATTAGTGGGAGGATGGCCAGAACTGGAGGGCAAACTGGAGCGCATTGAAATCCTTTGAGTAGGGGAGGGGAAGCTCCCTCCTACACTGCCCTGGGGGTGAGGGAGGGCTGGCAACACCCAAAAGAAAGGACGCACAGGAGACTGGGAGTATGACACAGATTTTTAGAGTGGTGCCTGGGGGTTAGCAGTGAACAGGACCAAATGTCACACCAGAAAGTGTGACTCTAAAACTGGGCTGGCATTAAAGGAGGCAGCTGAGTTACACAGTATGTTTGCAAATTGAGTGAGATGAATAAGCATGGGCTGGAGGAGGAAAGAAGATTTAAATCATTTGAGGTAGGATGAAACCTTTCCCCACAGAAGTTCAGGACATAAAGGCAAAATGCAGCCTTGTGCTAAGAGGCACTGGGAAAGGAACTGTCCATCCAAGCTGCAGCCCAACAGGGAGTCTTCAACGTCAGTGAGAAGAAACATTCTCTGATGGGTTTTCTTGTTGTTGTTGTTGTTTGGTTGGTTGGTTGGTTTTGTTTGTTTGTTTATAAAGAGGGAGATTTTTATGCATTAGTCCCTCGCTAATGTCTTCTGGTATCACACAGGAACACATGTAGAATCTAATCCAGAGATATTGTAGATCAAAGTGACGCCCCAGCTGCTGCATCGTATCAGATATGGCTCTTGTAGCAGGACTCTGGTTTTCCCTTTTCAGACAATTTTCCATCAATAAAAAAACCAGATCAAGAAAAACAAAAAATGGAGGAAAGTGCTGTTATTAAAATAAAACTTCTTCTTTGAGCTCACATGCCAAAAGACATCCAGCAATCAGCATGGGAGAGCGAAGCATCCCCTTGCCTTTAGAGAAATAGAAGCAGCAGCATTTCTCTGCGTTAGGTACTCGCATATCCTCCCTCCAGCTTTGAGAGCTACCTGTGTAACCATGTTACAGTGTCTCTACCAATAAGCATAACATCAAAGAGGATTTGGTGGCTCTGAGAACGTGTGTCTAAGAAATAGATATACTTTGTGCTACTGTCAAGATGCCTCTTTGGGCCACTGAGCTGTTGGAAACATCACTGCAAGCAGCTGTATTAATCAAATGATGGTGAATACCCAACAACTTGGACATTCCTGCAGCTTCCCTCTTTCACTGCAGCTAGTTTAATTCTGATGTTGCTAGGATATATCATCTTAGAGAACATAAACCCTACAAAGCCCTCACCGACAAGAGGATTAGAAGAGTCTGTCTACCAGTGGATTATGTGTATGAAAGAAGAAAAAAATCAAACATAAAAAACTTCATTTCTGGCTAAAATTATGTAATTCTGTGGATGCAGAGATGAAATGGGCAGGGAGGCTTTATCTGTTGTGCACCCCCAAACAATAATGCTCTGCTCCAGCGGTTCTCTCAAGACACATCTCTGCAGAAAGGCAGTGGTGGTTTAGGGAATACCACAAACTTCTCTGTCGTCTGATTAAATGTAGACGAATCCAAAGTAAGCATAAGTACTCGCTGCTTGAGCTACGTATCCTTATTTCCCATTTATCCAGTATCAAGATTTGCACGTTTTTAGAGAACAAGTCATTTCACTCTGACATAGGTCAGAAATTGCGCCATTGGAGTACCAGGCCAGAGAGGTCCATCTGCCTTTGCGGGGCACTCCACCAGCCTTTCCTGATCTAGCAAGGGTAGGGCAATGCAGTAGCTGGGCTTGCTCACTAGTCCCTACCTAACAGCATCAGCAGAGCAAATACGCAGACACTCTGCTATACATATATATACATACACACAGACAGACATATCCATCTGTACATATATACAAACCTCCAACAACATAGGACTTCTATGTATATGTGTCTATATGTGTGTGTGTATGTGTAAGCTGCTATATTGTTTTATTCATCAGATTCAGGTATCTCAAATTTTATGATAATTTCCCCTCTAAGCATTGAATATGTCATTAGGGAAAACCTGCCTATGTCCACTGGGCCTTTTACCTCATTCCCAATACCATCTAACTGCTCAAACTTTAAATTGTTGCATTCCAGCAGTCAATCTTGAACTTGACATCAGTATATGGACCAGTGCGGCTCAAATAACCAGGGTCCAGCAGGAGTTCAAGTCTGTGCTGATTTTGGCTGGGGTAGAGATAATTTTCTTCGCAATGGCTGGTATGGGGCTGTGTTTTGGATTTGTGCTGAACACAGGGCTGATAACACAGAGATGTTTTTGTTATTGCTGAGCAGAGCATACCCAGAGCCAAGGCCTTTTCTGCTTTTTGTACTGCCACACTGGTGAGGAGGCTCAGGGTGCATGGGAGGTTGGGAGGAGACACAGCCAGGACACGTGACCCAAACTGACCAAAGGGATGTTCCAGACCATGTGACATCATGCTCAGTATATTACGTGGGGGAAGAAGGAGGAAGAGGGGGAACATTTGGAGTGATGGTGTTTGTCTTCCCAAATACCCATTACACATGACAGGGTCCTCCTCTCCTGGAGATAGCTGCCTGCCCAGGGGAAGCAGTGAATTAATTCCTTACTTTGTTTTACTTTTGTGTGCAGCTCTTGCTTTCCCTATTAAACTGTCTTTATGTCAAGTCATGAGTTCTCCAGCTTTTACCTTTCCTTTTCTCTCCCTGATCCCACTGGTGAGGGAGCGAGCGAGTGGCCATGTGAGGCTTGGCTGCTGGCTGGGGTTAGACCACAACCAAGTCACTGCTCAGTGCAGTGTAAATGCATGCATACAGATATGCTCATACCAAAATGAATAGGATTAAATTAATGGATTGCCACACTGGCTGGTCAGAACCATCTTATTTAATCCATGAAAGAGTCAAACAAATTGCTTGTAAACCTAACAGGAATGCTGTGCATATCCAAGTCATGTGTTTATCCTGGGCTAAACAAGTTTTCCTTCACAGCAAAACTCTCCCCTCTGTGGCACCCCTAACATTTGGGGGCAAAGTCAGAATGTGATGTAAACCTTAGTGAAAGAGACCTGATAATATGCTACAGATATTTGTGCCTAAATGCTACACATCCTTGTGCCTAAAACACTACTCACTGGTACTGAGCAAACCTTAGACAGACGGAGCAAATAACTGGAAACCCATTAGATTTGGTGACTGAGTATTGACTCAGTTGGTTAGTACTAATCCATAGTAGTTTCTCTACTGTGCACTTCAGTGTCTGTAACTGCTTCTGCATCAAAATGATGTGCTGTTTGATCTAGACCTTTTACCTAGACTTTGACCTCAATCTTTTCTTTTCCATTTACTGTCTTGACTGTGATCTGTTTGGGAACTCCAGATATCATGGAATTTCCCTGATATTCACCTCTTTACATGACATATGCGCCCTACTCATTTGCTGCCACACTGATGGCCACATGCTTGGGCATGGGCAGCCTTCTATAGCACCATGTGTTCATTCCCTGTGAAGGTTCAGGATATCTCAGTCTCTGAGATCCCAGATGGCACTTTCTTTTTAGCCTGTGCACAAAAAACCCCCCAAAACCCAACCGAACAAAACCAAAAACAACAACAAAAAACCTCAAACCAAATTATAGACAGTCAATTCGACTTCTTGTTTTCTTCTGAGCTTTTAGTCTTATTTCCTAATTCAAGTTCTCAAACTCATTAATGTCGCAACTCTGGGAGCTTATTGGTCATGCAACTCTGCACCTCTCTGCTCTTGCTCTGCACAGCTACACCACAAGTCTCGTTAATACTTGCAGCGTTAAATACTGTGAGAATCTCACATAGTTTGGGTTGTTTCCTTAACCTAGTCATTTCCACAGAGCAACCCCCCTCTCTTTAACAGGTCCCCAGTTCAGCTCTTCCTGAGGACCAGCTACTCTTCAGGCCATCATAGGGATACACTGGGATTGTGACAAGTTGCAGCAAAGCCCAGTATGTTTTTAGCAAACCTGAACTCTAGCTGAGCTGGCCAAGCCAGAAAAACCTGGTGTGCTTCCTCACACCTAGTCCAAGCACACTCTCTGTGTGCATCAGGCTTAGCAGCAAGCACTCACATGCAAAGGAGGGCTCGTATCAAGGTATTTACAAATCCTAGTTATCCCTGGCAGGCAATGTCAGGATGCTTAATAGAAAGACCATATCTTCCCATCACCATGTGACAGGCTACAAGGACAGCAATAGGAGCAGCTAAGACAGAGAATTCCCAGAACATCTGTACACCCTGGTCTGTGTTGAGGGTTTGCCAAAGATCAAACTTTCTCCATCAGACCAAGCTGAAAATCAGCAGAAATCTGTGCCTGAGTGCTACCAAGGTCTTTTTTGGGAGCGAGAATAGTCTGAGGTGAGTCTGTCTCCAAGGAAGATGGTTTTCCAAGATTCACTGGAGAGTCATTTCCTATCACAGTAACTGGAGTTTCGAGTCAGAACTGAACAGAAGACAGATTATGAAATCCTGAGACAAAATGTTCTCTTTCAGATAGGCCAGGTGGAGATAAGATGTCTTTCAACACTTGAGAGCCCTCACTGTGGTTAGGACAAGTGAAAAACTGTCCAACGTGTTACTGCACAAACTGGCTTGAGGGTTGCTTGTTCTCATCCACGTAGCTCTGCTCAGCACAGCAGACTCATTTCAGTCTCATTAGCAGATGTCCTTGAGGTGTTTAAGGCTGGTGCCTCAAGACAAAGAAAGAGGTCTGCAGATCAAAGTACACCTTTGATCATCCAGAACATTATTTGTATGAGCTGGGCTAAAACACCGCAAATTCCACAGATTCAAGCATAATGAATAGGTCAGAGAGCAATAGGTGGTATAACTTGACACTCAGTTTCTAAATTCAGAGGTGGCTTTCTCAGCTTGGTGGCTGCTGGGCAGCATGATTTATGGCTTTGCCTGCAGGAGGTAACTACTGCTAATAGGAAATAGGAAGTGAGTTATTTGTTAAACAGCAGAGCAGGGTGTCTCTGTCCCTTGGTTCTGCTTCCCACATCATGGCTTTTGCTGCCAGTATTATGTTTCAAATCATGGCTTCAAAAGGTTTATAGGAAGCTCTGTGTCTGTTTGAAGACCTATGAATCCAATACTGGGACAAGAACAATGTTTTGTGTTGGAGAGCAATGGGAACCCAGCTTTGCCCTGTATATGAAGTCAGTGGCACACACAAGATAAGATCCTCTGCAAGGGAGTTTGTGTGGATTGCCAGAGCTGGGAAAAGGCCATGAGGAGATGGTATAAAGGCAGCTTTTCTTTGTCTTTCCAAGGCTGTCTCACATTTCAGATGATATAAGATGTGTGCACCATTTTATTTGGGTAACCTCACTGAATGAGCAGAACAGAAGGCACATAGGGGAGTCGCATATCACTGATAGAACTGATCTGAATGCTGGTGTGGAACACACATTTTTCCAAATTGCTTTCCTTTTGCCCTAAAATGATACTGGTTTTTGTCAGAGGAAATGCTTTAAAAGTTCAGCTGTATAGGCTGTGAAATACCTTCTGTTGAACTCCAAGGCTTTTAGCAGTTATAGATATCTCTCATTAGACAGACATACATATATTTAGACACACACCCTTATGACTTGTTTGTGCCATAATACTGTTGCTGAGCTGACTTAGTCTTTGTCAAATGGTTTTTCTTGTGGATGTTGCCCATCTCTCCTGTGGTCATGAGCCCAAAGAGCTCAGCTGGCAACAAGTATGACCAATGTTGAGTGGAAAATCTATACTTTCTGTTCAGACACATATTAGCAAGATGTCACTGAACTGTAGTGGAGTATACTACTGCAGAAGCTTCAAAATATTTCATCAGTGCACTCCAAGATCATTGAGTGACAAGATGTGTCAGCATACAGAGACATAAAAGTTTTGTTCTAACCACTCAGTGGCTTCTGTAAGTACCCATAATTCAGCGTTCATGGTTCTGACTGTGTATATTTTTAAATCACCCTGACAGATGCAAAGACTGGAGGCCTAGCTTTCAGCTATGTCTCAGCAACTGTAGATCAGTAAAAAGTATCTGCGTAGTTGCCAAGACAGTTGTGTTTGCAGCGTGACTGCTGCTGGGAGTGACAGGGCTATAGAAGTCTGATCTGCCACAGTTCTTCCACTTCAAGGCAATGAGGGAGGTTGATAAGTTTGGCAGAAATCCAGCAATGGCAAATATGGCTTGGAAAGGGTGGGAACCATTGACCCAGTTTTATGTATGTCCAGATAATTACCCACAGGAAAAATTCACACTGAGAACAAGCTCTTTTTTTTTTCTTTTTTTTTTTTTAAAGATTGTGTTACTCTGGAAAACAGTTTAAAAAAGAAACAAGGTTGAGTGGAATGGGATTTCTTTTCCTGACGCTCTCAAAAACAATCATTGTTTTCCCTCTTCCTGCACTGCTAAATCACATTGCGAGTCTTATCATGCTTTGGCTTCATCGGGCAGGTCACATGTCAACATCAAGACAAAGTCATACTGAAAACAGCACAGCCCTTGCCTGTAGACAGACCTGTGCTTGCAGCAATGCCAACAACCCACAGACTCTATTAAAATATCTGCAGTAGTTACTTCCTGCCCCTGCAGTCCCAAGTACATTTCCTAAGTCAGGAACATCTTGCAAATACTCTCCTATGAAACACAGAATTGTTTTTCAAGTAGCAAAACAGAAGTAATTGGTGCTGCAAACCTTCCTTCTTGCCCCCAAATAAAGAAAAAAAAGGATGTTTTGGTTGTTACCACGAAGCAAATAAATGTGCTTCAGGGGTCATTAACTTCAAATCCGTTCTTTTGGAAAAAAGATTAAGTGCAGCACTGTACCTTATCCTGAATCCCCTGCCAAGCTTTGTTTAGAAATAGCATTTTACTGACAACTTTTTTTTTTCTCACCTGTAAGAAAAACCTGCTCACCCAGGGCGGAAGCTGACTGCGTGCAGCACTGGCTGCATAACAAGTGCCACCCTAGACTGCTTAAGCACATTAAAAGAACCTCACTTCTCTTTTTATTTTAGGGTCTGCTCTGGCAGTGATAAGGGACTTTAATCACTGTGACTCGGAGCAGCACGGCGCAGGAGGTGAGCTGTCACTCCTGCCAGCCACTTCAAGGTCCCACATCAGCATCTGGCAGCTTTGGGTTACCCACTTCCTGCCAAAGAGATTCAAACAACTCCTGTTGCAACCTCCTTTAATGCTTTTGATGAGAAACTGCCATGAAAGGAAGCAGTGAGCAGGAATTAGGAGAGTTCAGGGTCAGAAGTCAGGAGAGGGGAAGGGAGTCACCCCAAGACAGGAGCCAAGGTGGGGTAAGACACCTGGGTGTCCATTTGGGGCAGGGCTCACTGGGAGGGTGGACGAGTGCAATCTTTCATGGCACAAATGGTCACCTCTTGTGAGCAAGCCATGACTGATACGGGATACTTTATGGAGATGAGATTTTCCTTTTAATTGTGGATGTGTCTTTCAAGCATTCATTTAAAATACCTCCAGTAGCCAATCAATTTACCAAGTTCCAGGGCACCATTTACTTTGTTCTTATTGACAATAACATGTTTTGAGACATTTTCATGTATCCTGCATGTCTTGAAATCAGATAATGCAATTCTCCCCAGAAAGACTGAAATTACTTCGGTTTGAAGCCTTACATAATCCAGTTTTTAACAGGTTCACTTGTGAAAAATACTCAGCATTTTCTCTGCCTCTGAAGTAGGAATGGCATCATGAGTTTTAATGGGTTTAAGATCATGAAAGGAGGAGGATTTAGCCTCTTTCTTAATAAAAGACTCCTGAAACATGTTAAAGCTGCTGTGCTGAGACTCTCAGTATATAAGAAGTTTTATGAAAATATGTCATATCCAGCTTTCTATCAGATTAAAGTCACTTGGGAGAACTTACAGTGCCCTGAAAGTCACTGTTTTTTTCAGAGAAATCATCTTAGTTAGATTGAGACGAAAACTAAAATGTGAAGTCAAATATTTGGTATGTGACAAAAACCATGTTTTATTCGTCTTCACTAAGAAGTGTTTTAGATAAAAACTATGCTTATTACTGAGGAACAACCAATTCTGTCTTGTGACTTACCTCTCATGAATGCATGATATAGTTAATTTCAGCACATGCATCATTAGGTCATTCAATTTTAATGTTATCATATAAAAAAATCTTGTGACACATTGTGAAAGAAATGTTAAACTTCTGATATCCCTTTGTCAACTGCATCTAAGTGATCATTTAAGAATTTCAAAGTGCAAGTGGAAAATCGTTATCTAACATTCAAAGAGATAAAGAAGGAATTTTAGTTGGGTTTTTTTTTTTTAAGAGCTAGAAAAGATATTTTTAATTCCTTTTAATGCAACTCTATGAGATAACCATCATCTGAAGATATGCCTAGATATTTTCATGTGTCTAAGGTTAGCAAAAGTGAGATCTCTCCTGCAATCATAAAACTCCTGGAATTAAGAAAATATTGTAAGTGTTGCTAAACTGCTTTTAAAATCAAATTGCTTTGCTGTATATGAGAGGTTTGATCAGCTAGAAGAAAATACTTTCTTTTTTCTGCTAGAGAGGCATCTTCCAAAGCTAGCATCTTGCATTATCAGAAGCTATTGATGACACTGTGAAAGTTCAAATAATTTGAACTTAGTTAACTTTTTACATTTTTTTATATTCTTTGTGTAGTTTAAGCGCCATCTTGAAAACAATAAAAACCCATGATGGGTTACTCCCCTTTCATATCTGTGCAATAATGAACTACCATTTGACATTTTGAGTCGAAGGCATAGAGGAAAAAATAAGCTGTGTTCAACCACACTTCCAACATTTTCTCCTTTGGAAAAGAAGCCCACACTTGAGGACAACACAGAAAACTTTCATCCTACCAAAATGTGTCATATCATCTCCTGGTCAATCTTGGGACCAATATTGTTTAAGTTACAGTCAAGACAGAGTGATCTCAATGTTTAATTATGTCTAATACTGCTGTAGGAGCAGCAGCAGCAGACACCTCACTGTTACAAAACAAATAATTCAATAATTTCATCCATTAATAATTCCTCTTCTGATAAGGTCTTCTTGCTCTTAGTCTTCCTTCTAGTAAAAAACACTTTATCTGCTCTATACTCTATTTATATTGGAGCAGTACCATGTACTGTGCCTAATTCAGCTCACTATTTATCCCGTAATAACTGCATAGGATAAATTATCTTTAGATAATAAAAAGAAACATATGGAAGGTAATCTTAGATGTTCTTTCAAGTAAGTTAAAGCTTCAGTTGGACTCAATGACCTTAGAGGTTTTTTTCCTTAATGATTTTATGATTGATTCTATCATTCCTTGAAATGCATTTAAACCTGATATTTTTACATTTGTACATTGCTTAAAATTGCTTCTGTATGAAGACTGGAAACAAACAGGACTCTTTGGTTTTACAAATAATGCTCTAACATGAACGTAAATTTGAGTAAAAATTGACAGAGATACAAAATGAGAGTTTGGGGGAAATGAAGTAGCCTCCAGGAGAGATAACTCTAGATAATTCATTCCAAAGTCCTCCTGGAGGAAGGAGTCTGCTTGGCTCTTCTGTTCCTTTTTCCCAGGAGGTTACCTATCCAGGCCATGTTTTTCTTTCTGCAAACAATAGAACTGTGGGCATACCCACTTCGGTTTTTTAGAGGGTTTTCACATCTCAGTTCCCCTATAAAATCCTTACCTAAGCCTTGACCTAAACTCAGAAGGAAACACTTGCTCTTCCATGCTGGGATTGTTCTTCCAGTGACCACTTTAGTATCACAGAGACTCTGGTACAGCACACTCAATCTTCCACTGCTGGATAATCCCACTGCTGGATTATCCACTGCTGGATAATCATTTTCGGGAGCCCTGCTGAAACCCCAAACTTGACATCTCCAGGCCATGTTGTAAAAAAGTGTCTTGACACCAAGGCTTAAAGCCCTACTCTGCACATCGTGTTCACAGGAGAAGCATATGAATGGAATTTGTTTTGGTCTCTTGCTAGATGGATGCTCATCTGGGATGTCCACAGCTACTCAGCCTCCCTCAGAGGTGCCAGGATGTCCTCTGATGGCTACAAGCACTGTGTGGGCTCCACCCAGATGTGCACCTCCAGCCAGATGTGTGCTCTCTGGAGAGGGGGCCTGGCAAACCCCAAGGGTGGAGATGTGAGACCCTCTGAAATCATAAGTTATACAACTGAAAGGGGCAGGAGGACTGGGTCCATTCTGTGAGCAAACCAAGCACCTGCCCGGGACAGACAAATTAGGGGAAAGTGTTCTCAGAGCTGCAATATGACTTGGCTATCTGCCACATGGATTCCTGCACAAAAAGGGACATTTTCGGTTCATCAGTTACATGGGCTTGTATGCAAGAGCTTGCTGTCCAAGCAGTGTGCTGCCTTCCCAGGACCATAGGATTAGCCCCACGAAGGGGCAAGGCCAGCCCTGTCTTTGGCCTAGATCTCTTGTGTTCTGTGACAAACCAGCAGTAGCAAGAAAATGTTGGATTATACATACTCAGAACATAGGAAAGAAGCCACAAACCTGTTATATAGGAAAAGAAAAGAAAGTGGCAATAAGAATGGAAAGCAATTTCTTATTGCAGGGACACTTTCCTTAGAGTGGCAGTCCTGTCTTAAAGGCTATGAGAAAGAGGATTCTGTATGTGCTTTGGGTTGCCCTGAATGGCTCTGCAGACCAGGTGATCTCACCAGGTCATTTTTATGCTGATCTGTGGTCTGTCCGCAAGGTACATTTATGCAGTCGTGTTTCCTTCAGCAGAGTTATGACTACATAAACGGAGGGCTGAAATCAGCCCATCTGAAGTGAGTCAAAGGAGAATAAACATGTTTCCCCTTAGGGCACAATGTTAAATAGATCTGTCAACCTGATGTTTATGGTGGTGCTGCACAAAAAAAGCATTCCTCCACCTCATGGCTAAAGCCTGTCCATATATTTACAAATGCCCTTTGGCTTGGGCAGGTTAAATGCTCAGAGTCCAAATCTAATAAAAGGCCACATTTCACTGATACTATACCCGCTGCCCCCTCATCTAATCTCATTTCATTTATAATAATATTTCTTGCTGTAATTCTGTTATATTAGGATGTGGTCTTCTTTGTAACTTTTTCTCAGTTTTGCTCATATGACACGATCTATACATTACCAGCACGTTATGAAAATCACAGGAGATGTAAATCCTTCTAATACTGTCAGGCCTGCTTTAGTTTATAAGGCACCAGTAAAATACCTGAGCAAAAGTGAGAATTAAAATGCACAGAAAATTCAGTTTCTGTGAGTCTTAAAACAATCCAGATGCTGCTGACACCTTTAACAGCCTTTTCTGTGGCTGTGGATATTGATGTGAACTAGAACACCTACTGTCTTACTTATTTGTGACTGTGCATTATGCTGGTATAATCAGTGATATGTATAGCCCTGGCACAAAACACACACAAGTTGAAAGAAAAACAGCTTTTGTAAATTATAAACACCTCTAGCTGAAATAATTTTACCATCAGCCATGGTACTCAGTTCTATATTTCAGTCCAGGTAAAGGGCTAGAGAAGTTTCAATGCAAGCTATTTGAATAGACAGCGATTACATTACTCTAAATACAGAAATACTGAATTTGGTGGACTGAAGTGACTGGAGCTCCAGAAACTGGTACTATTGTAAAATATAGTGACAAAATGTACAGAGCACTTAGGGGTTGCCTGGGGGAAACCTCATGATTACAGATAAATTCTATCAATGTGTCTGCCAGAAAGGCTGCTCTGCACTAGGGAACTCAATAAACATGATTTGTGTCTAAGACTTATTTTTGTCAAGCCACCTATTACACATATTTTATGTGTGTTGCTTCCCCTCAGCCAGGGAGGGCAAATACATTACACTTCTTACATCATCCTCATCGTGTTTCTCCACTTGCTAAAATTATTTGGATTGATTCAAGTAGAACTGGTATGATTTACAATTTCCTTTTTCTTTTCTTTTTATTTTTAATAGCCCTCATAATTTGCAGGCTGTTGTTATGGTTTGTAGCACTGTGTGCATGACAACATGCTTTGGTCTTTCCTTAGATGTGCAGTCTTAGATGGCTCCACCACAGAGGTGAGGGCGGGACCCTGGTTTTGGAAGACGCCTGCAAAGAGTAGGGTCGTGCTGCAGCACCACCTTTACCCAAAGAAACGCCACAGATGTGCAGGAGGCATTATGGTAACACCCACAGAAAAAACCAAGTTATCAACACCCAGCAGCAATGACATTTAAGACCACTGTGACCACTTCCTCTGAATGACATGATGTTGCCTGGACTGGTTCTTGTTTGACATCCCCAGACCTGTGACTGTGCACCTGGAGCTGCCCTGCTCCAAACTTTCTTGGATCTTAATGCACAGTAATGATCATAACAGGATCAGTTCACAGAAAGCAACCTCCCTTCTTCTACATAATGTTGCTTTAAGTATGTACTGCATACATATATCAGGCTTTTTATTCAGAGCATCACGCTTCAGTTCAGTTGCTTAGTCCCCATGGTTCCTGGTACAGTTTTAGCTGGACATTTAGTTATGGCCTCCTTGCTCTGTGATTGTTGGAGCTTGGCTCCTGCATGACTGTAGAGGTCAGGGGCTGGTGGGAATCCTTTACTATCCCTGCAGACAAGCTATGGAGCAGGGCTAACCATTTGGATCCTACGGGAAATAGGCCATGTGTGAGACCACAACAAGCTGATGGGTTACTGCAATTTGAGTCATCTCCCAGCAGTACAGCTTATGCAGCCTTGAAAACCAACATTCCTCTTGTAGACATTGCTCAGTACCTCTTCCAATAAAATTCATCACCTTTCTGTCTCTTAACATCCTCCTTCCATACTGTCTCTCTGAAGAAAAGCTTTTTTTTTGCATCTCAGAAAGGTTATCAAAATATTACATGTTCTTCCCAATTCGAAGTCTGTATGAAGGAAAGCAGACAACTTGAGCTGATGTTCTACAACTGTGCTCTGGAAAATCAGCAGGAACTTCAAACTTAAATCAAGCAAGTTAGAAAAGTCAGGCTGTTGAATATAACCCAGTGTGATGCATCAAGGTGTCATTTAGTACACAAGTAAAAGTTTACCATCATGGAAAAACTTTTAGGTGTCGTAAGATACAAACAATTCACACTTTAGGCTTCACTTCAAGATGCCATTGAAGAGGCATCCACCTCTTTCCTTCATGTCTTGTTGCTTCAGTGAGAGGCCCTCACGTAAAAATGCCTGCCTCATTTTTAAACTTTACTTGTTTATTTAAATGAGTCAAATTACAGCCATTTGTTTCTGTTGAGCCTTGCTGTCCTAAAGACTTCTGCATTTTCTCTCAATCAAGGTACTTAAGCAGTGCAATGCTCTGGTGCCTTTATTTTCTTTTTGAGATGCTAAAAAGAAAGAAGTCTTCTGTTTTCCTTATTTCAGATTTTTTGTTTTTCAGTTCTTTAAAATTTCTCTGGTCTTCTCTCTGTAGTTTTTATCAGTCTGTTTCAAATGAGCCATGCAGATCAGATGCCAGACTGGTTCACTGGGGCCTTCAGCTCTTGGCCCTGGATTGCTCCTAACTAGCTGACTCTGTCCCTGGCCATGGTGTGTTCTCTTTGTTCTTACTTGGATGTCCTTTCATGTGGCTGGGCCAAAGCAAATCAAGTATTACAATAAGGCCTTTCAACAAAACTGCTATTAATATGTATTACGGCAGTGCCTGGAGTAGCCAGCTGAGATGGAGACTGTATGTGCTGTCTAGTTAAACGTTGCCTCTGTCCTGAAGCAGCAACAATCCCTGGGTAAAGTCTGCCACATTCCCCTGGAGTATCTTGTTCTTCACAATTATTGGCTCCATTGAATTCAGCGATACTATCCATGCATCAGAGTATAATTTTTCATGAATGGCAGCAGCAGCAATCTGTTAAAGTTCAGGATTACCCTGTTCCCTGGACGTGTGATATTTCTTGAATTCATTATGAAAGACAAGGTGAAAGAAATATGACAAAGATCTGTAGAGCTGCTTGCAAATTCCTTCTGAGAATCCTATTTCTCCTACATGGAAAGTGAGTGACACTTCAAAACTAGGATTTAGGAATTCCACTTCATTAAACTGGTAGATGAGAAGAGATGAGAAGATACTGTATGTCCACTTGTGGTTAGTGGACTTCAAAGGATTCAACTGATAATGCATAAATTAACTGATTAAAAACTTTATTGGAAGACTAATAAAATCAGAATGAGACCTGGCTGTTCCATTTCAGCTTTACCAAACTCCATTATTATTAAGTTCTGCCTATTATTGTGGTCACATCAGTGTGCAGGGGCTTGCTGACCTATCAAAGCAAGATCACGGAGCATCCTGTGCAACCATCTAATGTATAGTTCCATTGTCTCCACATTAAGTCTAAATCAAAATGGGCAGATAATGATGAGGATAAATGAGCCATCAAGTTTCGTTTACTCTCATTTTTAGAATGGGTAGAGGGCTTCAGTAAGTATTGCAGAATTACAAACTTGTTATTAACCCAGAGCTTTATAAAATGAATATACAGATGAATATTACAGATAGACCAAATAATAAATACAGAACTAGTGCTTGCCTGTTTTAATACACCGGCACATTAGGTCTTCCTCTTACACACTTGCTCAGCTGCAGGTAAGGTTGGAACACCTAGATTTATTAGTCTAAAAAAATTCAGTTCCTTTGTGCTTTGTCTTTCTTTTTTAATTCACAAAAAGGTCCAATTTTTATGCAGATATTTTTCAAACTATACCTTCAAGCAGAATCAGCTTTATTCTTTATTGGATGGAATGGATTGCTGTGCCACTATGTGCTTCAGGGATTCCTTCAGAGAAGACAGAAGATGGGGATGCCAAGTCCCTACAGCTGAGACAACAATGGCCCTCAGACACTCTGATCTACAGCAGCACAGCCAGAAGGTTCAGACCCACATCTCTTCACCCACCTGGTGGAAAGACCCTGCTTTTCCCTATGAAGCTGTCCTACTTGCAGGATGGACTAAAGATTGAAGGGGACGGTAACCAAATGTAGCTGTAGTCCAAGGATTAAGGGATACACCCAGAAGGGAAGAAAACTAGTTCAATCTCTTCTTCAAGGGCTGTTTTATGCTGATGAATGCAAAACAGGTAAGCTGCCTGTGGAACAAGAACTGGCATGAAAGTACCCCTCTTTATTCAGGCATAAGCTTTGATGGGGCTGGGAGAGTGAGGACTCCTAAAGGGAGGTCCCTTTGGTACTGCTAGGTATTGGGGGGGTCTCTGCAAGGCTGATGGACAGTCAGTCATAATTTCAGCACTGATTGCAATAACGACAAGCCTGAGCCCTGGGATTTTCAAGAGTTCTAGGATGAAAGTGGCCGTGTAAAGTCAAACCACTGCGCAATAAGGCATCGCTTTAATCCATTAACTCTCCATTATGGGCTAAGTATGTTTCTTAATTACCCCGGGTGACTTTGGAGGGTAGCTTAACCACATGATTCCCACTAATAGGAATGAAAAGTTTATTGTTGCATCCTAGACTTTGCCTAATATCTTAATTTCACCCTCAGAGCTCTGCCTGCAGGCAGCAGTCAGATGAGATCCATTTAAAAAAAATGTGTTTAGTGTCAGCATTCAGGATTTAGAGCACATAGCTTGATCCTCTTTATTTGTAATTCCCTGTTCAGGCTTTTCCCTTCAGTGCTGTGAAAGCATCCTGAGCTCTGAAAAGGCCAGGCTGAAGGATAACATGTGGTGCAATTACAGCAGAGTTGCTTTTCCTGAAGTTAAGGAATGTGAACAAAAGGCTTCCTGGGCCTGTCCAGTTTTTAAAATCAATTGTGTCAAGCAGGGAACAGGAGGCAAGGAACAGACACGGCTTTGGCCTTTTTCTCCTCCCTTGGGCTGCCTCCCGTGTCACCAGTACACAAGCTACAATCTCAGCTCTCAGATGACTTCTATTCAGCTGCAGGGAGCTGCCGCATCCCTGCCCCCCCTGGCAGCCCCCTCAAGGGCATTGCAACAGCTGAGAATAAAAAGAATGCAGCAGCTCAGGTCACCTTTCTCTCATGCCTGCTTCAAAATACCCCTCTTCCAGAAAGGAAAGCCATGGTTTGCTCTGGTAGTGCCACACCCTTCAGCAAGTCCCCTCAAATTCACAATAACCAAGGTTGTGGGGAAGAGTTTAGAGGTGTCAGTGCAGAGCAAACAGTTGGCACCTTAGAAGCTGAGGCTCTTGATTTGGAAAGCCATCTCTGCCAGTGGCAAATTGGTTAGAAATCTGCTCCTCTCTCCATTTCAGCCCCTTCCTTCCCACCCACATGCTGCAGCTCACACTCCCCTCAGTCGTGCCAAGGCAGCTGCTTTGGGGACTGCTGCAAACAGGATCGCTTCGATTATCTCCGTTTAAAAATAAACCCTTTTTTTTCTATTATTCTTTAGCTTAAATTATGTCAATAATCCACTTTGCAGTCCAGCCACAGAAGCTTGTGCATTGCTCAATGGATGGGACAGAGAGACACAGTGCTGGGAAGCAAAATTGTGGCTGAGGAGCTCTTTCATTGTAGTACAGTCCTGTTCTCCCATCAGGTTCCTACAGTGTGACCTGGATATTCCATTGTATACGGAGCTCCTTGGTCGTTAATACTGAGCTGTACACTACTTGGTCAGGCAGCAGTAGAAATTTATGCCCAGTGAAACATGGACACACCATTGCACTGAATTTAGGAAATAATGCACCATGGACTGTTTAATCTTTAACTATTTATGCTAACCTTACCTTATGGAAAGCAAAGCAACACCTTTCCTGCAAAGACTGCAAAGACAAAGTTACCTCATCCACACTCCCAGTTATCTGGAATTAAGTTCAGTAAGTAGAATTAGGCATGTAAATCAAGCCCATATTTTGAAATAGACTCCTAGCATGTTTGAAGGAGACCTACAGGTTTTGGATTTCTCAGCGATGAAAACAGGTGTAAACTCAAAGCAATGAAGTGAAACTAAAGAATGAAAAATTTACATTAAATAAACACAGAAAGAAGTGCTGGATTCCGCACAATCTTGCACAAGAAATAGCCTGCGTTTCTTATATTCTAGAAAGATTGGATTAAATAATCAAACTACAGCATGGGGAATAATTTTTCATAGGTGAGACAGGCACAGAGATAAACTTACTGGTTTTTATCCCTGTCTACTTTCTGTGAATCTGAAAATGATTAATGGATTTATTTCCCACAGAATATGTAAAATAAAGTGCCTTTTTTACCAGTCACAATGTAGCTGATCTTATTAAATACTTTATTCAGCTCAACTAACCTGTTCATATGAATAAAACAACAGACATCAACCACAGAATGGCCATCTTCTGATTGGCCTGGAAATGTTACTGTAGCCATGGCCTTGGCACTGTCCGAGCCAAGGCAAATTTACATGCTGGATCTACAGCACAACCTTCACCACATAGTTTCCATACCGATTTTAACTACTTTGACTCAAGGCATGGCTTACCCTGAGGAAGTTAAATGACACTGCCCCGGGGCAGATGCTTGAACTGTATTTCTACTGGAACTTGTGGCTACCTTAAGGAAGGTGGGCTATATTAGCCACAGTCCCATCCAACCCAAGCAAGTGGCTGAGATTTTGTGTCTAAGCAGTACTTAGGCTGCTACTGACCTGAACCCAAATTTTCTCTGCCTTTTTTCAGCAGGGGGACCTGAGCTTGGTTGAGTTGGACAACAGCATAAACATGAACATTAGCAGACAACTCAGGGCACTGCATTTAAAGAGGAAAGGAACTTGTTAAAATGGATGTTTACACTTTGACAAGTCAGACAACATCCTCAGCCACCACCTGCATTTCACCATTTATTCCACTTTTCTTTTTTTTTAGAGGGAAACACTTCCTCAAAGGGACACCAAGACTTAGATTATTACACTGCAGAAAGAAGATGAGTGTTTCCTACCAGCTATGCTTTCTTTTCTTAGAGTCCTCTCCGCATATGAGCATTCTAGATGTTGTATTGCTTCAGAGGTACCTCCATTAACAGTAAAAGGGATACTAGAAATACTGATAAGGAATTCTGGTTCTCCCTGCTGGGGCCAGGTACATTATTTTTAAGCCTTGAGCTTAATGAAGGCATCAGATTTGGAAGATCTGAAAGCTGTTGTTTGTCCTTATAACTCTCCATAAGACCGGGAAATACTATTCCTATTTTGCAAGTTGGGTGGGTTTTTTTCCTAATTACACCATTGTCAGCTCAGAAAAGTATTTATCTCTTATTTACCTATGGATGTTCCTCTTCAGTCCATCTGAATTCTGCATGAGCTTTTTCCCCCTGAAACTCAATATTGATAAGGCTGACATCACAAGGTAGTTTAACATCCGTGTGACCGAAACAGAATTTCCCACACATTTTGGCTAGATAAACAGCCTGACTTTGGAGAGAGTAACATTTCCTACAAACATCCCAGTTTTATATGTGAATGGCAGGTTTAGCTGAGAACAGACAGCAATGCCAACAAGCTGTGCCAGGTGAGGTAAGAGAAACAGGTGACCTAATTTCTTTCCCACCTGCCAGTAGTATCAGCACAATGGCTCATTATTCCTCTACTTATTTATGGGCTTTTGTATATTTACCCTTCCCCTGTCGGACAATATTAGTACTGAATCTCTATTTGTACCTCCTCTTCTTTTCTGAAGTGGACAAAGACTATTAGTTGCCCTTTAAGAGGCACGGGCATTACGAGTCTCCCTTTTTTTCTCCAGCCCCGCACTCCGAGGAGTGGCGTGCGGGACGTGAGGGAGCATCGCCAGCCCCGGGGCGTTCCGCAGGCTTCCCTCGCGCGGTTGCGAGGGCCGGGAATGCAGGAATGCCGGTCAGGAATGCTGGGCAGTAACGCTGGCACCGGGCCGCGGCGCGGGAGGAGGCCCGCGCTGTGGGCGCTGCGGGCGGGCTCTGGCGCCCCCTGCCGGGCACTGCCCGCCACGGCCGCCTCATGCCCTCCCCCGCCCGCGGCCTGTGGCGCGATCTCCTGGTCACCCGCGTTCCTTCAGGGGCCTGCTAAAGGTTTTAGCGTTCCTCTCCGGCCACCCGGTGTGGGAGACACAATGCAAACCTCACAGGATCATGGAACCGTTTATGTTGGAAAAGACCTCCAAGATCATTGAATCCAGCTATTAACGTGACACTGCCAAGGCCACCACTAACCATGCCCCTCAGTGCCACATCTGCAAGTCTCTTAAACACCTCCGGGGATGGGAACTCAACCTCTTTCCTGGGCAGCCTGTTCTAATGCATGACCATCCTTTCCATACAGAAATTTTTCAGAATACCCAATCTAAACCTTCCTACTGCAATTTGAGGCCATCTTGTCCTATCACTTCTTGCTTGAGAAGAAACAAACCACCCTCCTTTCAGGCAGTTGTAGAGAGTCATAAGGTCCCTCCTGAGCCTCCTTTTCTCCAGGCTAAACAGCCCCAGCTCCCTCAGCTGCCCCTCCTCATAGGAATTGCGCTCCAGTCCCTTCCCCAGCTCCACTGCCCTTCTCTGGACACACTCCAGCACCTCAATGTCCTTCCTGTAGTGAGGGGCCCAGAACTGGACACAGGATCTCAGGTGTGGCCTCACCAGTGATGAGTACAGGGATGAACGCTGACCCAAATCTACTCATTTCTACCATACACAGTGATGCCATAAGCACCTGAGAGCAGTACTAGCCGGGTTTTTTCAATGGCACAGGTCATTGTACAGCCTCTGATTCTTCTTTAACCAAGTGTGGCCTAAACCTAAGGCAGAACTGCAGTCTCCAGCATCCCACCCAAAACGAGTTCATCTGACTACTCACCAGCCACAGGTGGGTACATGATACTGACACAAGTACCATCAAGATCTTAATTCCCATAGCCACTCCAGGGGAAATGAATATCCAATGTCTGTTTTTGAAAAAGCAGAGACCAGTATTTTTTATCAAAACAAAAGTCAACCTCCTAAAACAGAAGATGTGAAATGTAGTACAACTTGTACTTGTGGGTCCCTTCCAACTCAGAATATTCTGTGAATCTGTGAATCTGTAAAAAAATACTGTGAAGTACCAGAGAATCATATTTCCAGAATGTGTCTGGTGCTGGAATTAAAAGTATTTGCTAGTATTTAATGACCTGCAAAAAAGGATGTCTGTGTGAGGATTCCCCCATAGACTTTTCCCCTTTCTCAACCTCAAAACTCCAATTTTGGGAAGTCTGTGTACAGACATGACATAGGGCCAGATTCCACAGCCATGCACTCTCAACCACACACCCACCAAAGCAAATGGACACAATATGAAATAAAAAGCAACTATTCTGTGATGGCTTAAATCTGTGTCATCTGAGGCTTCCATGGCCATCTCACTCTTTTCCTTCCCTCCCCTCTCGGAAGCTGACATCTGTCCTCCAGCTGAATTTGAGGAGTCTGATTTCCGTTTAGTTTAGAGATAGCCCTGGAACAGCTTTTGGGCTGCCTATTATACTGTGATCTCATCCCCTGCCATTCAACGACAAACTGAAGTTATTTCAACCAGCCTGTTAAACTAGGGAACTACAACAAAAGCAGAAGCATTATATGACATACAGCAATTGTACATTTTAGCATTAATCACCTGTTTTTCTTCCAGGAGCTAGAAAATTTATTTCTTGCTAATTAGATTGCACTGGGAGCTACCCAGTGGCTTGTCAAAAGCAAACATGATACCCTCCTCAAGACACGAAAACCTTAAAGAAAATCTCTGTGATATTTTGATAATGCTCTTATGCAATTTGTTTTTATGTTTGGGGTCTTTTTAACAAGGACTGTCTAATTATCTCAGACTAATCCTATGAACATCAAACATTCTGCAGCTACAACCAGCTTATTTGCAACTACAGGTAAATCCTTGCACAGTGGTCCCTTTACGAGTTTTCTGATTAAGTTAGTACTTCTCATAAATGAAATAAATAACACTGGCACACTTTCTGTTCTCAGGATCCCAGTGCATTCTATTGCACAGATCTATTAGATCGCCTAAGTCAAGTGACCTGTACAAATTGGGTCTTGTCAAAAACAGAACAGAAAGTCTTTTGGGGAATTCATTACCTTTTCTCTGGGAAAGCAGTAACTGGAAATCCTATTTTAAATAGATATCTAGTTCAGTTTCACATTCAAAGATTAACTCCTCCTTTCATTGCTCTAAATGCCTAAAATGCCTTAATGATCAACTCCATAAATCTAGTGCATTCTTTCTCAGCTATTAACATGTACCTCACTGCTGCTAAGCAATGCTGACAATGGATAGGGAGACTCTGCACTGATTTACCTCCATACGAAGAAGCCCATGTTGCTGCCAGTGCCTCTGTTACTAATTATTCCTGGTGATTTGCTTCATTCAGGATCTCAGCTGACAACATGAGCCGTTAGGTATTGCAGGATGGATTTTGTTCCCATGGAGCCTGTGAGTCTTTCTGTCTTTGGCCATCAGCTGACAGGGAGACACCAGCAGGTCTCGAGGTGGCCTCAGGTGCCTGTCACAGAGCCATAAAGGCAGGAGTTTTCCACAGGGTATGAGGTAGGAGTATGAGAGGTGACATTATCACATGCAAGGCAGCCACGAAGTTGGTCTCTTTTATCTCAACATACGCCAACTTTATTCCCTGAAATATTGGTCTGCTGTGGCTGGCTCACCGCTGCAGAAGTACCAAAATAACAGGAAGGCATGGCTGAGAGTGGGGTCTCCAAACCACCTCACAATGCCGGCCTCGGCAGCGCCCCACAAAACTTCATTTCATTCAGCACAGCCAGATTCCTAACCCAGGGCTTAAATGCCATGAAGGCAGAGTGACGTGACTCTTCTGTATGCTCCCATATGTCATTAGCTTTTATAAACAGGAATCAAAATATCAAGAAAAGGAAAGAAAGAAAACAAATACAAGTCATTTAAATAGAGAATAGAAAGTGAATAGAAATAAAAATAGCCAAAAGAGGATGTAACAAACACTGTGTGCCTGAAGAACAAGAACAAACCCTGCATTTACTTGTGGTATTCAATTAAAGAAACAAAAAATTCCACTGATTTCATTGAGAGCAGACTCATACCTTGGCTTGATGCCTGCGAGATTGCAAGAAAGGATATCTATGTTTTCCATCTGAAATAACCCCTACATACTGAAAATTCACTACTACTCATCTGCCAGGGCTTCATCCAGCTTCAAGGACTTCAATGGTCATAACAGAACTCAGTAACTTCTCTCTTTACAGCTAAGTTAAGTCTTTAGTTTCATTTATGAATATTAAGATCTCAGCATTCAAAGTAGCTCACTAATTTTCTTTGAGGAGTCTGTGGACTATTTTAGCCTTGAAAGGTAACTAAGAAAAGCAAGGATACGGACAACAGGCTTCCATCCACCACATAAATTTACTACTCCTTTGAAAAAAGTGTAGGATGCCTGCACATCAGAACAGTTCAAAAGCACTGCAGACATAATCAGGAAAAAAGGCCCAAAACCCAGAACTGGAACAAGACAGAGAGGGAAAGATGTATTGCGGAGAGGCATCTGTCCTAACAGGTCAGAATTATAAAGAAGATAGAATAGAAGGATATACCTAAACAGGTTCTTCCACTGGATTTCACCAAATTCATTGCTAATATTTGAACTTTCATTGCCAGATTAATACCCCCTAGGTATTCGCAGATGTCTGCTGTCTCTTCCCTGTTCAGCCATTAATACATCAGTAGAGGTCAGCGAATCACTGACAGAGGATTTCTTGGCAAGAGTAGTTTATACTGTGTATGTTCAAAGCAAGGGCTGCCTCCCAGTATCCCCTCCTTTGTGTGAATGCCCTGAGAGCAAACTCAACTTGTTGGGTTTTAGGGTTTCCAGTGAATTCTTGTTTCACATTACGTCTTTATTCATAAGGAGACTGAGCACACGCAGGTCACAGCAACCCAAACACTAACGCTGAAGACACTAAGCACAAATGTGTGAGACCTCTCACAAGGAGGAAGCAACTGCACCTACCAAACGTGCAGCCTTCTCAGTCAGAACCTTACCTGAGAACACAGCCCCTTTCAGAGAGCCTAGCTCTTTGCTTCCCTGAAACTGAAACTTAGCGTTTTCTTCAAATCCCACAAGGGAGAGGGGGAAAAAAAAAAGGCTAGAGCAAAACTGAATTATTAACATTTATGAATTTGACAAAAAAGGTATAACTGTTGCTCAGGGTTTTTCAGATGAGCAGTGAAATGAAAACGACTCTTTCAAGTAGTCCTACCCAGGTGTCAATTAGCTGGGAAATCGTTCAATGGCTTCAGGTACTGACACAAACCCATTTACGGTTATGTATTCAGTAAGTTGGTTGCAGTGGATTCCTGAGAACTGATAAAAGACTGCAAATGCAACAGTTTGTTTTCATACAGCTAATGCCAGTCCTTCCAACGGTCCAGAAAAGTTGCCCCTCCCTTCAACCTTGCCTCTTCCAAAATGTGGAGTTCTTAGTAGCTGCTAACAGACCGTTTTATTATTATTATACATCGTTAAGTTTCAAATATAACCACACCCTGCAGAGTTAGGTGGTGCCGTGTCCTCTCCCTCCCTGGTAAATAGCTCCCATTATCTAGTTCAGTAATTTACATCCATTGCGGAGTGATTTTCAAGAATCATGTGAAAACTTCGGTAAACTAGAGGGAAGACAAAGGCTGGGGCAAGGAGTGACTTCTTATGAACCTCATATAGTTACACAAGGCCAAGGGCAAGGTCCTGCATCTTGGTCAGGGCAAGCCCTAGTACCAACACAGACTGGGGGATGGATGGATTGAAAGCAGCCCTGAGGAAAAGGACTTGAAGCAGACGGCAGATGAAAAATTGGACCTGACTTGGCAATGTGCGCTCACAGCCCAGAAAGCCGTCTGTATCCTGGGCTGCAACAAAAGCAGCGTGGCCAGCAGGGCAAGGGAGGGGATTCTGCCCCTCTGCTCCACTCTGGTGAGACATCATCTGGAATGCTGCATCCAGCTCTGGGGTCTTCAGAACAAGAAAGACATGGCCTGTTAGAGTGGGTCAAGAGGAGGGACAGAGAAGGTTAAAGGGCTGGAGCACCTCTCCTATGAAGACAGGCTGAGAGAATTGCAGTTGTTCAGCCTGGAGAAGAGAAGGCTCAGGGAAGACCTTAGAGCAGCTTCCAGTACGTAAAGGGGGCTACAGGAGAGCTAGAGAGGGACTTTTTACAAGGACATGCAGTGACGAGACAAGGGGGAATGGCTTCAAACTGAAAGAGGGCAGGTTTAGATTAGATATTAAGAAATTCTTTAATGTGAGGGTGTTGAGGCACTGACGCAAACTGCCCAGAAAAACTGTGAATGCCCCATCCCTGTGTTCAAGAACAGCCTGGATGGGGCTCTGAGCAACGTGAGCTGGTGAAAAATGTCCCAGCTCATGTTAAGGGGGTTAGACTAGACTATCTTTAAAGCTTCTGACCTCAACCATTCTGTCATTCTGTGATTCTATGAAATGCTACCAGTAGCCAAAGCTCCAACACAAGTCATACACTCCACATGTTAAATGTTCTTAAAATAACACAGCCTGAAGACCTCCTTCACAAAGCTTTTTTCCCCGTGTAGTTTTGTAGTATTACAGCCACTACAGGTCTGCCTTTCTCAGTGAACCTGTACATGCGTCAAGCTAGTGTAACTAAGGAGAGGCCCAGACTACAAGACACATATTTTGAATAAGTATCAGCTGCTCCTTAGCCATTTTTTTTTGCACATGTTGCCCAGCCCATGTAAGATGAAACTCATCCCAAGTCTGACTGCTGGGTGATGATGCGAAATGAAAAGATGATTTGGTTTGGCTTTTGGCCATTTGCATAGATATTATTAATCAGAGTTTGGATCCATTTAAATTCTGTTTTCCGCAGACTTCAGAGCCAGGATAAACTCTGTACTTTGTGCACACAGTAACGAGTCTGTACTTGAAAACAACTTCAAACTCAAATTCATCTGGCAACCTGGGCACACCCAGTACTTTATTCTTCCAAATTCTGCCACACACCGCCCACTGCGGATTTACAAATTGGTGTCTAATTGACAAATAACTAAGCAGACACCTAGATTCTCTTTTCTGTGTTGTGAAAGAAGAAACTGCCTTTCTCATAACCAGTTGCCCTACATCTTAAAAGCACTGTAGATTTTATCTGGACTAAAGGATTTTGCCAGCTGAAGTCCTGCTAGCACAGGTTTCTACCGGTGGTTTTGAAAAGCTGCCCAGAAAATTGCCTCAAAGCAGCCATAGAGAATGGCAGGAGATACTGCAGTGATGTGTAACAAGACTCAGACCATTTAACACACTAAGTGAAAATACACACTAGGGCGGGCTAGCCCGAAACCTTATTTCCTAAGTTCTTCAATTAAGTTTGTTCCAGGTCAGTAGTTAAACAGTTCTGTAATTTTTAGGGTCTGAAATAAGTGGTGTGTGCTAAGATTTCATTTTGTTGGTCTAAGCTGCACACACAGTAGGAAATTTTTTTCAGTAACATTTTAGCAAAATTTTTCAGCTACAAGCCTGACCTGAAAACCAGCTGGTTTTAATATCTTGGAGAAGTAATGTAGCCTCATGCAGTGATATTAGAAACAGCTGATATTCTCATTTATGCAGTAAAAGAAAAATAAAATAATTTGATGTGGTACTATGTACACTAGTACCCATTATGCTCTCTCAATAATATTAAATTAAAATTTTGACATTCGTTGTCATTCTTTTTCCTTCAACAAAAAGCAACTAATTTGTTAGCAAAAGTGGCATGATTTCATGGAAATATCTTTGTTTCAACAGAGGACTCTTCTGAGATAAAATAATACATATGGAAAATCACTCTGACCTGCTCAAATTAGCAACAAAATTGTATTGATATTTAAGGACAGATGATATACTTATCTAAGGAAGGAAAGCAGAAGCCTACTTCTGGTAAATATTTATCCAGTCATATTTAGCTTCGAATTAAAGAGAAAGTGTCAGTGAGATGCAAACAAAGAGTGATCTAGTTTTTACAGGGGATGTGACAATTTTGAGTTACAGCTCAGCTCTCCAATGGATTTAATCTGGTTAAACAAGATTCAACACTAAGGTGACAGTTATTAACTACATCTTGGAAGAAGCAGTTAAGCAATAAAAGCTCAGGCACTGCAATTCTTAATGCAAGTGTGGCTGCTGTAAAGGCTGTTTGCTATACCCCACTACATCTTTTCTTTTCCAGAGCACATGAACCAGGTTTGCAGCATGCTACCTAGTGGCAATGCCCTGCCAAGATTTACTTTAGTATCTGAGCTCTGAGAAGACAGTCATATCCATGAAGTACTGGAAAACCTCAGCTCCTACTGAGAGCAGTGGGACTAAGAAGCTCAAGAGAAGTTCAGGGCCAGATCTCCAGCGTCCCTTCCAAGTGTTGGGCAGTTGAAAAATATTGTGCAGTTCATCCTGCAGGCATGGCTGGAGCTTCAGTAACAGGTATGCAGCACCTGAGAGATATCCCTAGCAAGATCTTCTCATTTATTTAAGTTAAGTTATGTCCTCAGAGGACATGGTTACACAGGCATTGTTTTGAATGGTGATAGTGCCCCATGAAGCTTCCATTCCCCTTGCAAATTCTCACGCCTGTGTAATCCCTTTACTGAGCCAAATCAGGTGTGTGTGTGTATGCAGCTGCAAGGTAAACTGATCTGGCTGGGAAACAACCTGTTTTTTTCTGAACCATCCTAAGCTGTCCCCGTTCCATCACTTGGTTCATAACCTCACTGTGTAAGCTGCTGCAAGGGTGGTTTGGGGAGGCAATGGGAACAAGAAGCCATGAGCAGAGCAGTATGAACCGAACAGTAAAGCAGCTTAGGCAGCGCTACCACCAAATGTGAAACCAGGGTCTACCACTGTATGTGTCGCAAAGAAATGAAGGGAGCCACAATAGTGCGCAAACAAGTGCTGGCTTACAAACGCTTGGCACAGACTCACCCTTGTGCAGGACACTTAAAGGACCCCAAATCCCTCGGAGCTGTTACAGAAGTCCTTGGTCCACACAAAGAAAAGTGGGAGGAAATCAGAGCTGTAACTAAACCCAGTGAAGTTAGGTCACCATATAAGAGATTTCAGGAAGGGAAGTTCTCATGATATATCTTGGTAAGGGAGAAACAGCAAAAATTATGTACCTCACATGTGGCTTGCAATTAGCTTCATCTGTGCATGACAAGCCAGGCCAGCCTCACTTCTAGTTTCACGGTGTTTTAAACAGAGTATACCTTCTTTGAAGTCTGGAGTTGGGACCCTTATTTAGATGTCTACAGGGCAGGTTTCTGATCTCTTCTGGATGTTTCCTCTTAGGATGAATTGAATTACATCCTAAATGTGCACAAGCGCTGGCCTGGCTGAGGACGACTGACTCAGAAGTGGGGATGGAGGTGTTGGGTGAAACGTGTGGCTCCTCACCTGGGAGATGGGGTCAGTGTGCAGGGCCCCCACCTCAGTGCCGTGGGGTGGGTAACAGCTGCTGATGTGACAGCATGCAAGTGAGAAAAGTGTGAGTGAACAGAATCCCCAAATACACCTGCAAAGACATTTGCCCCAAAGCAGGTCACGCTAAAGAGGAAAATAACAATAATGAAGTTTGCTTAGGAGATGGCCATCAGCTGGATTAAATAGTAACCAGGAAATTACTGAGGGACTTCTGAAGTAAAAAAAAAAAAACAAACAAAGAAGTCGGCTTCAAAAGAAGTCTAAACAAAGCATTAAACTTCATGATGAGGGAAGAGAAACCCGGCCTGACAATGCAAGCCCTCATGCCATGGGCATGGGGTATGTGAGTTACGGGTGCCTGTAGCTTGTGCACCTGGGAGGGGGTTGAAATTTTGGGGAGTACTCATGGAAGGGTGTTCAAGCATTTGTCAGTGTTTGTTAACATTCTGATTTATTTGTTGTAATACGGGTATGGATTCCATATGAGCAGCACACTGATCACCACGTGATTATGTGACATTAATAAATAAGTGACCAATTATTAATAAATCTCTGAGATTAAAACCACATGGGTGGAGCAGTTTTTCCCTGTGATGGGAACTAGCAAATTATACCCTGCTCCCACTGGCAAAAATACAGACTGGAGTGGAGTAAGGCTGAAAAACTTTAATGCCGGTATATTTATACAGTTCGTCTCTGAGACAACCTTTTTGGAATTCTGAATTCCTTGATAATTTTGGATTTTTTTCTACTCTTCCTCCAGCAGCTTTTAATTGTCATTCATGGCAGACAGGCACATATCCATTATCCTAGATCATATAAAAGTGTCTGTGTGGTAGGAATTTAGCTCCGTGACAATACTTTTCTACTGCACACCTCTCCCCAGTATTCGTAGAAATATATTTTAGGCCTGCTTGAATGTTCTGATGTATTTCGACATGTAGGAAAGTATCACTATCAGGTGTGAACTTCACTAAATATGTTGCTTTTGTCTCACACCAAAACCTAATTTTCTCCATCATTACTAAATCTGGTGATGGTCAGAAGGCTGTTTTTCCACGCCTAGTTAGAACTACAAAGTTTAAGCATTTTATTAGTTTTTTTTTTTCTAAATCAGCACTTCACCAAGAAGTATCACAGGATTTCAGTGTGTGGATGTGTACATTTCACCTGTGTTTACAACAGAAAACCTTTCATAAATACCAAGTAACTTAAAACAAGCACTTTTTATTTAGACTGGTTTTTTTCACTCATTGATACCAGATCTGTGCTACAACATCACCTAAGAGTATAAATTTCATCCATACGAAGTGCCAGCCCACAATAACACTTCCGTCGTGTTAAAGCATAGGAGATGGTGTTCACACCAGTGCTGTGGTCCCTGGGGTCTGGCAGATGATACCTGATCCACTGTAAAATATGTTTGGACAAAATTATCTCACAAAATATGTATTACACTTCAGCTGGTATTATGAGTTTGTATGACTGTGTGTCAAGTAACTGCAGTAGTTTTAATCCTGTACTTTGTGCCCTTGGACCCAGTCTTTCATCATGTGGAACCACGGCCTTGGATGGTTCCATTGTTCGGGCTCCATGAACTGGGCCCCCACCCTCCATAAGATGAAGGGTTTTTTGTGTTCATGGAAGCCAGCCTGTTCTTCACCACTGCATCATCTGGTCTAGTAAAAGGTATTACTTCTCACTGTAGGCGTTGCTTCTCACGTGTAACCACTTGTCAGTTCAAAAGTTTCCCACCCTGAAAGAGCATAGTAACATTTCTATATTCTCTATCACCAGAATAGTACGTGAGCAGAAAATGTCTGTTACATAAATGAGAATTCTGTCACAACAAGGAAACTTCTCCAGGAAGGAGCCTTCAACTTAATTGCTCCCACTGTGTTTGTCTGGGTAGAGTGCTGTGCCTCCTTACACTCCTCATGATTTCCAGGCAACTCTGTGAGCATGATGCTGTTTCAAAAATGAGACTTCTGTCTCTGCCTGCAATACAAACACCACACCTGTTCGTAAATCAGTCTAATTAAACAAATGCATGGCTGTCCTGGAGAGAAAGTTGAATTGCTTTTGCAAGATTTGTTTATTTAAAACAAATTTAGTGCAGCAAATACTGAAAAGCAGAAGCTCATAAAATAACCTTGGCACATGGATTGGTTCATGGTACAGTTGAAAGGACGTGGGATGTTTAAATAGCAGAACTCCTGTTTAAAAATGGAAGGCAGAAGTAAGCGAATGAGTAGTCATCTGTTTCAAAGATGCTGAACTGCGAACATCTGCATTTTCATCAACAGTGTTAACAGTGATGAAATGTTCCCACTCTAAGTATGTTACCATCTTTTGTGAATCCAAAATGCTTGGAGAAAAAAAGAACATTTTTGTTGAACTGGTACAGATTTTGTGTACTTTTCCATGTAGATAATGACCTAGAAGCTTGATGACAGAGGCAAGAGCAAAATATCTTGAACCAACAGAAAATATTTTGCAGTCTGGTATCATCTGTCTTGGTTCTGCTGCTCAATCACTCAGCAGGAATTTTTTTCCACGGTGTTTTCATACATTTTATTTTCACAACGAACAGCAGATGTCACCAGGACTTACCTTAGAAATTGATCTTTCAAGCAGCAGCCCTGCAGGCTAAGGAAGTGGCATGAGAAAACACTACAGAATGCTCTTCAGCATTACAATATGAAAGTTTTTGAGGATCTCTCTCTGACAAATGGTCCCTCTAACATTTCTCAGAGTAAGACATTCTGTGAAAATACTCAGTTCTTTCAGCACACAGCCTGGCAACTGCGTCTCACCAGAACAGATAAAGCATCATTTCCTCATCGTGCAGCTCTCCACTACAGTGGTTACACAGCTCAGATGTCAGAAGCCAAACTTGAGATTCTGTGAGTGAAACACTTATCACTTATCCGTTGAGTGCTAAACATTTGAATCAAAAGGAGCCATGGCCATGATTTTGCTCTGTTTAAATGAGAGACTCTAATGTAAATTTGGTGCATCAACCTCATATTTTCATTTGATTCACATGGTTTTCCCAGCAAAGACTGGAGGAAAAGAAGCTGTGCCTATCAGGCATGCCTACTTCACTGACTTGCAGTGACTAATCCTGCTTGATCTTTCACCTTCCCTCTTTGCAACTAGGGTTCTCAGCATTTTATTTTGGGTGCTTTCCTGAATTATTTAATGCAGGTGAAATGACTTGCTACTGAAGTTTTGTGAGGGGAACGAATTCTTTCCTTGTAGTAAACCACTAAGCATCTGTGATGAGCAAAATGAAAAAGGAAAAAACCATCTCTTTACAGATGACTGGTCTAGAGATATAGCTGTAGCTCCTTGATCCATTTTACGAAAAACTGGTTTAACAAGCAACCAGACCTATATTTTGCCCTCATGTACGTTTTCTTCTCATATACATGCTTTCTCATCTGTATCAGTCCTGTGGAGCTGTGCTGTACGTTGGATTGCCAAATAATTAAATTCAATAATAAGCTATAATTTGTGTTAGTTTTTTTTCCTTGTAATTCATAGTCCGAATTACAGTGGCTCTGGCAACTGAAGAAGCAATAAACTGCAGAGTAGATGTGGGAACACAGAGATATGAGACAAGACACCTGGCAGCAAGGACAAGAACTACTTAAGCCACTTTTGCTATCGTAGAAAATATCCAGTGTCTCTACCCAGATGGGATATGGAGAAGTACGGTCCACCTCAACAGTATCTGTTCTCTCTGTCACACATTTATACCAAAACCCCCCATCATCACTGGTAAGCATTGTGTGAGCTTGACTCTCCACCTCAGGTAAACTTAGCACAGTAGAGATATAGCTCTTAAATGTCTGTATTTCCTATGTCTTTAACCTCTCTATGATTCACTCTTCTCCATTATGCTCCATGATCCACCCTTCCAAACACAGTTCACTTCAGAAGTTGCTATGTAAATTGTGTTCCTACATTACTGAGGTTTTTTTAAAGTTGTACTCATGAGGAATGGTTGCATCCTGAGCTAAATGAGAGGTTAAAAACAGAAATTACTTAAATATGAATGTACATATGGCATCTTTCTGACTTTAAATACCCTGTATAATCCTTGCCTCAGCAGTGGTACTGGTGCAGAGTTTACTATTAAAAACATCCAAAAGTGATGTTTTTTCAACTGTTTCTGACGTTCAGTTCATAGCTGTAAGGATTAGCCTTTTACCAAGATGCCAAGTTTTCCCATATGCCTTAAATGAACAATACTGGAAAGCCTTTACAGTCTGATTTTAATGAAAAACTGCAAGGTCTTTCCCTGTTTTCTTTCCTCAACCTTCTGAATCCAGCTCTACTCCTCCTGAAACCAGCTCCACTCTGTCCTTTTCTCTGCTCCATTTTCAGTGTTTAAAAGGATGTGTAGAAGGACAGTTGACTCTGTCTTCTACTGAAAATCATTGCACTCATTACAGGGTTTCTAAAAAGGCTTAAACTTGTCTAAAACCTGAATATGTCTCAATTATGGCAGTTGCACTGTACCAGTAACGCAGAGGCAGAATTTCTGAACAGGAATGACTGAAGTGCCTTTGGTCTCCTTGAGCTTCTGACTTGGGTGGCCGAGCCACTCATAAACATTTATTAAACTACTAGGATTAAATGACATTCCCACAGAAATTATGGTCTTTGGCTGCATTAGAATTTACTACATATATGTAACTAAATATCTACCAGAAAAAGAAAGGGGAAAAGCATTGCTCTGAAGGAGATGTGCCGCAGCACTGTAAGGTCTACCAGCATGCCGAGGCTCTGGTAGCTCACTCAGGAGCAGCGTGGCCAGAGACCCAGCTGGGTGGGAAGCTGAGGGCACTGCCTCAAGCTGTCACCCTCTGCCAGGGGAACAACACTCTCAGACATATTTAGTATTTTGAGTGGATGCTTGTAAATCAGCATGTTTGGGATTCTTTAGAAGGTCAGCTGACCACCAATTTCCTGGGTGTACATTTGGCTTGGGATAGTTCTCCTATCCCTGTAATTATTTTGGTTTTACATGCAATTACTTGTATACTTCCTCCTTTTATATTGATTACGTGTTTAACATTAAAGCTATTCCTGGTAGCTCTTTTCTAGAGAATTAGGAATACTGAGTCTTTTCAAAAGGTAGAGTTGGGTCATTCTGCAACATTAGACTTAAAATTAAAAACAAAAACCAAACAAACAAAAGAAGAAAGCCTTTGGGGCTTCACTGTAGAAGCCTTCCAAATAATTGCCAAGTTCGAGCTATTTTAGGCGTGATTAAAAATCCTCCCCTTCCTGATTACTTTCAGGCAGTTTGATGCAAACATTACAGAGTCAGTACTCTCTTGGGTCCCTGTCAGAAACAATGCTTTTAACATAAAATAAATAAACTATGTTAGAGACACCAGGTAAATCTGCTTTAGTTCTCCCCAGTATCCCTTTGTAGCTCAAAGATCTCACTCTGGTATATACCCTGATGTTTACAGGACATGTACTTCCATGCCCAAGATACGGAAAGCAGGAAGATTCCTCTACAGAAGCCCGCTGACGGGCTTTTAATCTGCCATCTCTGTTCCCAACCTCTGGGTTTTGACATATTGCTATAAGGTTTGGGACACATTTTTGCTGATGCTTTTTGTTTTGGCATATACACCAGACAAAATAGATTGGGTTTGTCTCTTCCTAAGCCAGCGTGGGTGATTCGGGTATTTGGGCAAGATGCCAGTTTGGTGCACCCTAGCTTTGTTGAGTTTCCACCTAATCAACTTGAAAAACAATCTGACATTTTCTTCCCCTTTTTCCTTGTGATTTTGCATTTGTCCAGTTTTCTAATATTTCTGTTGGTGACATCTGAGAAAAGTGCTTTTAATCATATCCTGAGCAAGAGGTCTGGCAATACAAGAGTTCCTGGCAATACACACACATACACACACACACACACACACATATGTATAAAGAGTGCAGCATGGAGGGAAAAAAAAACCACTAAATGGATGCAAAAATGCTACCACAATATTTTTTTTTGGTGTTGTGTTGCTTTCAGACATATTTAGTGTTTTGCATTTGCATAATTCTTTTCCTGTAAAGATTTTGGAAAACTTTATGGAATAAAACACAAATTCTCTAACACATCTTTTGCCAGGCTTTAGTAACAACTACAAATAAATCTATAACCTTTCCATCTTACTACCTGCCCTTCCTGACATGAAGTTGTCTCAAAAGTAGAATTTATTTTTACAAATAACCATGTGAAATTACCGTTTTATATCCGGGACTTTGAAACTCACCATAGGATAACATAGAATCATAGAATAGTTTCTGTTAGAAAAGACATGTAAAGGACACCTAGTCAAACCCCCCATTTGACGAGATCAGGGTTGCCCAGAGCCCCACCCAGACTAAATTCAGGCAACTGTACAGCGTAGCCAGCAGCTCCTCCTAAGTTTCCACAGCCCATTTCCACTGTCCTATTTACTGGCTAAGTCATCATTTGTGCTTAAAAAGGAGACGATTAGTCCAGAACATCTGAAAGCCACATTTTCAGCTGCAGCTCTGTTTTGCATTCTACTTACTGCTTCTACTTATTTCTTCATGGTACCATCTGGACTCCCTCTTCTCTACTTCCTCATTATTTGCAATTTCCTAAGTTCCTGCACATATTTTTCGCATTTTATGGACAATCAGCAATTTTTTAGCTTCACAAATACAGCTCAGCATTCCTTCACTCTATTTTTAGCTCAGACTGGCTACTAGGAACTATAGTCTGCTAGTTTTGAGCCTGCTAAGGCAGCTGACTCGTAGATCAGCCTGGCAGATGGCTCAATTCTTCTCCAAAAGCTCAGTGAGAATGGACCTGTCATTTCTAATCAGCCAGTTGATAGCAAGTCCTCGGATACAGCTGATCCTTGAGTCGTGTCTGCATATGTTACCTGAAAGCCTCAGTGTACCCCAGCCCAGCTCACACAGACCGACGAAACACCCTCCATTCACTCCCAATTGACTCCTCTTGGGTTTGTTTGGCTGTAGCAGACTCTCCATTCGGAAGGGAGCTACGATGATCACCTAGTCCAAATGCCTGATGAATTGAGGGCTGACCAAGTTAAAGCATGTTGATAAAGGCGTTGTCCAAATGCCTCTCAAACACGGACAGCCTTGGGGCATTGACCACCTCTAGGAACGCCGTTCCTCTCGTCAAAGAAACGGTTCCCAGTGTCCAGTGTAAACTTAAGGAGCAGCTTTGAACCATTCCCACGCGTCCTGTCGCTGGGTACCAGCGAGAAGAGCTCAACCCCTCCCTCTCCACTTCCCCTCCTCAGGAAGCTGCAAAGAGCAACGAGGTCGCCGGCCCTCACTCTCCTTTTCTCCAAACCAGACAAGCGCAGAGCCCACCGCTACTCCTTGGAGGCCGTTTTTTGTTGTTTAGGTTTGTTCAGGGTCGTTTGGTTTGGGCCCCGCCTCAGGAGGGAGGGAGGGGAGAGTAGGCGGGCCGAGAGAGAGAGAGAGAGGGGGAGGGAGGGACGTGGAGAGGGCAGGAGGCGGCATCGGCATCATCGGCGCGGCGGGCAGGAGGCGCCGGAGCCGCGGCCGCAGGTGGGAGCGGGGAGCCGCGGCCGGGCGGGAGAGCGGTCGGTGCCTGGCGGGGAGCACGGCGCGCCTGGCTGGGGCGGCGGGATGTGCCGGGGTCTCCCTCCGGATGCAGCGCTTGCCGAGCCGCGCGGCAGCTGAGCCCTGCCGTGAGCAGGGCTGCGCGGCGTCCCGGGGACATCGCCGGCGTTTGTCATCGCCGCTGCCTGCCCCTGCCCGCCCCTGCCCGGCACCCAGCGTGGGGGTAGAGCAGCGTCTCTGCTGCAGAGCCGGAGCACGGGGGCTTCGCTGCTGTCCACTCCGCTCCGTCTCTTTCTCCTTTTACAGCAAACTTTGAAGTAGCACAGATAAGTAATCTTCTTCCTATGCATGTGAAAGGTGTTCCTGTTGTGTTACTTAAAAACAAACAGGCAAACGAAAAAACCCCCATCTCTGAGTTAGGCGCTTTTTAAAAGCACGTTTCTATTGTTGCTGAACTCTGCTTTTCGGTAAGCTTCCATAAGCATGCCAAGTCAAGACGGAAAACAGTTCAGAATATTAACTGTAGAGTCTGCAAAACGGATGGAGAACCGCGGACAACGTGGTGGTGACTGTAATTCTCTCTCTATTGCTTCCAGGTACTTTACAACACAAAAAAATGAAAGCTTTCCCATCATGTCTCTCCATGCAGTAGCGCTCGCCAGCTTCAGCAGAACAGAAGTCTTCAAGCACCCCTGCTCTGAAAAGGTGAGGCAAGGGAGACCTCTGACCAAGTGTGCTCGTTAGCTGGGGGGTCTTGGTTCAAAAACCAGCTTTTAGTTGTCAGTGGTCATAGTAAATTATTTTTAAATGCTGGTGGAGTTAACTTGGGAAATATAGTCCCAGTATTAGAGGTGGGGGAAGGAAAAGGCAGACTTCTTTTATACTAGGAAGATGTCAAACTGTCAGTGGGTTATATTGGTTATGGCAGTGTGTTGTGCTTTCCATGCACTTCTGTTGTTGTTTTATTTCCTTATCACTGCTCTTTAATCGCCTTTTTTTGTGTGTGTGTTTGTTGGTGAGGACAGTTTTGTGGCTTTTTTTTTTCTGTGATGTAGTTGAAATCATAGCATCTTGAAAGGAAATGGGAATCCTACCAGAATTCTCAGACTATTCTGATAAGAACCGAAAGATGGGAGCATTGTTTAAAAAAAAGATAAAGATCTTAAAACTCAGCACCCTTAATAGCTATGCTTACTGGTAAAGTACTTGCATTTATCCAGCTATTGGGCAATTGGGATACGTGCATCCTAAGAGGTAGAGTCTGTTAATTGCTGGTATTGAAAACGATTTTTTAAAATTTAATAAAGTAATTTAAAAATAGTTCCTACTTTATCCACTGATATTGACAATATGATATTTATNCTCCTTTTCTCCAAACCAGACAAGCGCAGAGCCCACCGCTACTCCTTGGAGGCCGTTTTTTGTTGTTTAGGTTTGTTCAGGGTCGTTTGGTTTGGGCCCCGCCTCAGGAGGGAGGGAGGGGAGAGTAGGCGGGCCGAGAGAGAGAGAGAGAGTGGGAGGGAGGGACGTGGAGAGGGCAGGAGGCGGCATCGGCATCATCGGCGCGGCGGCGCGGCGGGCAGGAGGCGCCGGAGCCGCGGCCGCAGGTGGGAGCGGGGAGCCGCGGCCGGGCGGGAGAGCGGTCGGTGCCTGGCGGGGAGCACGGCGCGCCTGGCTGGGGCGGCGGGATGTGCCGGGGTCTCCCTCCGGATGCAGCGCTTGCCGAGCCGCGCGGCAGCTGAGCCCTGCCGTGAGCAGGGCTGCGCGGCGTCCCGGGGACATCGCCGGCGTTTGTCATCGCCGCTGCCTGCCCCTGCCCGCCCCTGCCCGGCACCCAGCGTGGGGGTAGAGCAGCGTCTCTGCTGCAGAGCCGGAGCACGGGGGCTTCGCTGCTGTCCACTCCGCTCCGTCTCTTTCTCCTTTTACAGCAAACTTTGAAGTAGCACAGATAAGTAATCTTCTTCCTATGCATGTGAAAGGTGTTCCTGTTGTGTTACTTAAAAACAAACAGGCAAACGAAAAAACCCCCATCTCTGAGTTAGGCGCTTTTTAAAAGCACGTTTCTATTGTTGCTGAACTCTGCTTTTCGGTAAGCTTCCATAAGCATGCCAAGTCAAGACGGAAAACAGTTCAGAATATTAACTGTAGAGTCTGCAAAACGGATGGAGAACCGCGGACAACGTGGTGGTGACTGTAATTCTCTCTCTATTGCTTCCAGGTACTTTACAACACAAAAAAATGAAAGCTTTCCCATCATGTCTCTCCATGCAGTAGCGCTCGCCAGCTTCAGCAGAACAGAAGTCTTCAAGCACCCCTGCTCTGAAAAGGTGAGGCAAGGGAGACCTCTGACCAAGTGTGCTCGTTAGCTGGGGGGTCTTGGTTCAAAAACCAGCTTTTAGTTGTCAGTGGTCATAGTAAATTATTTTTAAATGCTGGTGGAGTTAACTTGGGAAATATAGTCCCAGTATTAGAGGTGGGGGAAGGAAAAGGCAGACTTCTTTTATACTAGGAAGATGTCAAACTGTCAGTGGGTTATATTGGTTATGGCAGTGTGTTGTGCTTTCCATGCACTTCTGTTGTTGTTTTATTTCCTTATCACTGCTCTTTAATCGCCTTTTTTTGTGTGTGTGTTTGTTGGTGAGGACAGTTTTGTGGCTTTTTTTTTTCTGTGATGTAGTTGAAATCATAGCATCTTGAAAGGAAATGGGAATCCTACCAGAATTCTCAGACTATTCTGATAAGAACCGAAAGATGGGAGCATTGTTTAAAAAAAAGATAAAGATCTTAAAACTCAGCACCCTTAATAGCTATGCTTACTGGTAAAGTACTTGCATTTATCCAGCTATTGGGCAATTGGGATACGTGCATCCTAAGAGGTAGAGTCTGTTAATTGCTGGTATTGAAAACGATTTTTTAAAATTTAATAAAGTAATTTAAAAATAGTTCCTACTTTATCCACTGATATTGACAATATGATATTTATATGGATAAAGCCTGCCTACATGCCAGTTTCTCAAAAGCAGTGCAGAGGGGGAAAAAATAAAAAACACTAGCGGATACTGAAGAGAGTATTTTTCTTAGCACTGGCATAATCAAATGCTAAATATTTCAAATTAAACATACCATTTTTGGCTTGAAACGTTATTCTCCATTAAAAGGGAAGTTCTCTGTGGGTTTGAATTCCTTCTGCTTTCTGTGAGTCTAAAGGGTATCTGGACAAGATCTGTACTCTGAGTCACCTCAGTCTTCCACGTAGGAAGTGTAGAGGTCAACAACACAGGGTGGCCCAGGACAGCACAGCTTTAACTCCCTTCTCTTTGTGTGGGATCACAGTGTGCAGGAGAGGGTGAGAGGAATCCTGGACGTGCTTCAGTGTGCAGACATCCTCAGTGATGTGGGGAGAAGGCACAACACCTTGGTTAAGTGCTTTTTAAGGATGTGCATGTCGGAGCAGGGCATCCCTTTCATTTCCCTGGTTTCTGTGATGTGCTCTGCAGGTCCATGACATACTTGAGGCAGTAGGGAGGTGGGGGGGACAAATTTTAGGTCCTCACAAGGAGTTTATGAGCTTAGGGAGGGTACCTGTCGCTTTGCTGTCCTCAGTGTATCATAGTCTCATGTTGGAATTAGCTCTTGAGTATCTGCACTAAATTGCTTCCCTGGTTCAGCTTACTCTGGTTTGACAGTATGGTGAATCCAGCTTTGAGGGTAGAAATACTGAATGGGAAGCGTCATGATTGTACAGAGTAAAGTGCTGATCTGGTATAAACCTGCTCAGAGAGTTCAAATGCGTTCAGAATTTTGGTCAGCTTATACTGGCAGGCTCTTATGCCAGGTCGAGTATTATCTATCTGTGTCACCTCTCACTTTATGCTGGGTCAGTCACGTTGCTGATGTGAAGCACATGTACTGTGTTCTATCAAGTTAGGTGATGTGACCACACTTCCTCCCAGTTGTTGTAGCTGGGAGATCAAGCAGCACGTGGATCAGTTATTTGTGGACCTGGATCCTCTTAGATTTAGTTTATAACTTGTATACATCTAAATAGGCCAATGCTTCCAGATACAGATTGGTGGTTCCTTGAATTCTTTTCCACTCCCTTGGTGTTGTTTTCGTAGATACACAGACATCCTGTTCAGCATTTTGTCTCATTTGTGCCTTATGCGCATGTTTAATCCTCCTGCCGTGGAGAGTTTCTTTTGGTCACCTGCCATTTCTGGAGTGAAATGGGACATGCAGAGCTGAGATGCCAGTGCTCTCCAGACAGTGCATGCTTCTGGGGAGATTTTCAGGCAGCCAGAAATGTAGGCAGTGGTTAGGTGACCGTCGGCAGGCCTCAGAACAGTGTTCTTCCTGCTGGCATGACTGTGAGACTGAGGGTATCATTAGCAGAGCGTTGTTATCTTATAACCAAATTGTCTCCCTCTCTGTTCTCTTTGTAGTTAAACCACGAAAGCCTAAAGGTGGCGTTCACCGACTCAGCGTGTTCTTCAAATCCCTCAGTGAGGATTAGCTGCCTTGCTCCAACACCTCAAATCTCTGTTCTCTCAGGTAATGCCAGTTTGTTCCGAATTGCCTCCCTCTGGGGAGTTTTGCTGGTGCCTGTAGTGCTAGCAAAAGCTATCAGTGTTTTTGTGTACTAAACGAGTCTAGTTTGTTTGAAGAGGGTTTCTTGCTTATTGCCTTTGAGGGTGGTACAACATTAATATATATTATACAGTTTTCAAGTATGGGTGTTTTTGGCCTCTTAATGGTAGTTTGGCCATTTTAGTTAATGCTGACATTTTGCATGTGAGGGTGGATCAGGTTGCCCAGAAAAGTTGTGGATGCCCCATCCCTTTAAGGCACGGGGATGGGACTCTGAGCGACCTGGTCTGCTGGAAGGTGTCCCCAGCCATAGCAGGAGAGTTGGAACTAGATGATCTTTCAGGCCCCTTTCAGCCCATACAATTTTATGATTTTTTGATTATAACACTACATGTTTTGTTTTGCACAGAGAAGATGTTTGCAGGCCAAATTAAGGTATTCCTGTGCAATTGAAATGTCAGTAGTTACCAAAATAGCTTTCTTTTCCTGAAAAGACTGAAATGTTTGTTTGAAAGTCAGCTAGTTTTAATTTTCCCGTTCCTGTCCTTATACTGCCATGGCCAGCTACATTGGTAAGATGTTTCTTTACAAGTGCAGCCAGTAAAATGTGGCGGTTTTGCTGCTATTTCTGCAACAGCTTTGTCTTGGTAAGTGGCAGGTAACTGATCCCTATTACTAACATACTCTGCCTGATTTTGACCTGGCTTTACTAGGATAGCTTTGCTAGCAGCTCTTGCAGTATAGCTTATGTGTGATGATGTCGGTTTTTTTCAGCTTTTTCGTGATGAGCACTGGACTTGCTGTTCCAAAATACATGAGTTTTTTGTTTTGGTTTTGATCCCTTCAGTAGTAAACTTTCTTATCATGTAGTTTGAGTGCATGCAGGCTTCCAGGTGAGACTCGTGGAGAAGTTTACTGTTTTCAAATGAGACGTGTCCAAGGAGAGCAACCCCTGGGCAAAGTCTGCAGTCTGCAACACTTGCTGCTTTTTTCACCAGCAGTGTTTAACATTCCTCGTGGTCCGAACTGGGAGTTCTTTGTCCTGGAAATGATTCTTCTTGATTGTATCTATTCTTAGAATTTTACAACTGACTTATCTTCCCCAAAGGAGATAGTTGTTAACTTCATTGTGTTGATGTGGTTGATGGTTTCTTCTTGAACACAGACTTTGTGTCTAATCTCTCAATTACTTGGATTATGGCAGTTCCTCTGAGGCTTTTTGTTTGTTTGTTTGTTTTGGGTTTTCTGTTTGTTTTGTTCAAGGTATAGTTTCGTTGTTCGTATTGTTTTGTTCAATTTATTCTTCAAAAGCTACTGGTTGGAGTGCACGCTTCTGTGTCCTGCTAATGTTGCTATGTCTGCCACTAGAAGCAGTTTTTCCATTTTCTGTTGAACTACAGTTTTGCAGTAGATCACATAGGATCTTGGCAGTGCTTTTGATTCTTTCAGAGACATTATAATGATCTTGCTGTGACAGAGCTAAGTTTGTTATGGTTTTGTCTAAGTGTTGCCACCCCATGAATAATGGGCTGAAGTTTACTTTAGCTATTTCCGCTCTGACTGAACTGAAACACACAAGCACATTGACCTTGTATTACTGAGTGTATTTTTTGTTACTCTTTCTGCTCTATTGATCTTACCTATGTCTTGCTATAATGCAGTCTTCTATTGGCAGTAGGATCAGTACCTGTACTAGTAATAGTTTTGTTACCTTGTTTTGTAGAACAGTGATGTTTTTGAGCACACTGACAATCAGTCACCATTAAAGTCTTAGCTAATTGTGTTTGGATAGCAGCAGAATACTTTACTGTTGTTTTATTACCTAGCCTTTATCAATGACAGAATTGCTTCCTGAGTGCAGAAAGCAAGAGCTTTCTTGCAGGAAGAGGCAGCAGTGAGTGGTGAGTGAATTCAGCTGTTTCCTGTCTTCTCACCTGTGTAAAAAAATAATACGCATTTTATTCATGGTGTGTATTAACCTTTTCTTAGTATTGTTTCCTAACCTCTTGTTTTCTTCTATTTTCTGAACAGATGAATCTTCAAGGCCAGCAGTGATTGGACATGCTGGAAGTTTTGGATCATACCCAGGCAGTGCTGAAGCTATCAAAGACATTCTCGTGTCTGTTTTAAATGCATCTGGTTTGAAGCCCTCTTTGGTGTTGGAGCAGAGCACAATGCAGGGAGCTGAGCATCCGGATAGTGATATGGAACAGTGGGAAGAAAGCAGCGCTGGGGATAGCCATGATGACAGTGACAGTGATTCTGCACATCACAGTGCTGCCTGTACACAAACAGACATTCGGTTTACAAGGCCCCGGGCATGTTGGAACAATGCAGACTGTGATTCCCCCAAACCTTTGCTGGATACTTTCTCTTGTCCCCCTTATACTGATGGAGATCCTGCTGCTTCCTCCTTGAATGGTTTCACTCTTTCGAGCATGTCCCCTCTGAAGCGTGACTGCTTTACCCAAGTGACATTAACAGGAGGCACCGTCACATCCGCTGTTGTGCATTCTGGAAAAGAATCTTATACCCCCCCTGAAAGAGACTTGGTTTTCACAAGGTTGCTTCCAGATTCAACTGTTGGTAAATCAGATCTAGTGAAATACCCTGCGCCTCTCAGCAGCAGTGACAGTGATCCTCCCAGTGGCCTTTCCCAGTCAGAGCCAGTCAATCCAACAGGTAACTTTACAGCTGCATTTTTGTTGTAAGATCTCTTTGCTAGGAAAGACATCTGTAATTGAAGTGGGCCTTATTTGTGGTGATTGCAAATTAGACAAATGCTGTCATTCAAAACAGGGAGAAAGAGCTTAAAAACCAAGGAGAACCAGAGGGTTGGACTCGGTAAAATGGGAGGCGCTCACGTTTGCAGTAGGCATCTCTCAGGATGCAGAAATGCTTCTGTAATATGCGACTGTTGATAAAATGTAGAAATTGCTGAGCCGTGAGCAATGTAGAACATCCACTGGATGAGCTTTCTACCAGCTTTATCTTGTCTTCACTGTTACCCTTTTCTCCCTAGCAGATAGCATGGATCTGAGCATTGGGTAATGAATCATCGGTGTGTATGGGCTCCCTGGGTCATGTTGTGTTTAGCAGGAGCTGGAGGAGAGGGAGTCCTTGGATGCTGGGATTTTGGAAGCAGGGCATTAACATCCAGTTTATTATGACTAAATTGGCTTGTTCTGGAGTGGGGACTGTTTTTCCTTTTCCTGTTTCCAAGTGCACCTAAGGTCTTGGAGATACAACCCCCCATCTGATATAGAACACGTTCTTTATACCTCTCACCAGTTTTCCAACCATATGGATATTCCTGTGTGTTGTCTGTGAAGAGGACTGGCTGATGGCTGCTAGCAGAGGGTATCCTTTGAGCAGGGTGCCTTCTGTCCTTGCAGTGTCAGGGGGCTCTGGGCAGTGCAGGCACGTAGGTGAGGAGCTGTTCAGTGGGAAAGTTCAGCACATGCCCCTGAGATGGCTGGGGGAGCAGCTGGCCTGACCTTGGGGCTGTGTGTGTGCCTCCATGAGATGTGCCAGCCTTCCTGGGCTGCAGGCCAGGGTCCCTGCCCTTTGGCTGGTCCAGAAGAACAGTCTCCTCCAGTTTAACACCTGGTATTGACAGGAGCAGCCTTTGGTATAGCAAGATGAAGCATTTGGATTTTGTTTATAAAGGCTGTTAGTTGTATCTAAGGACTTTGTTTACGACCACAAATAAATTCAGATGGATGGAGCACCTCTTCTATGAAGACAGACAGAGCTGGGGTTGTTCAGCTTGGAGAAGGCTCCAGGGAGACCTTGTAGCAGCATTCCAGTACTTAGAAGGGGACTTAGAAAATAGGAAGGGCGATTAAATATTAGGAAGAAATCCTTTACTATGAGGGTGGTGAGGCACTGGCACAGGTTGCCCAGGGAAGCTGTGGATGCCCCATCCCTTTAAGTGTTCAAGGCCAGGTTGAATGGGGTCCTGACCAACCTGGTCTAGTGAGTGATCTTTGAGCAACCTGGTGTAGTGGAAGGTGTCCCTGCCCATGGCAGGGGGTTTGGAGCAAGGTGATCTTCAAGGTCCATTCCAACCCAAACCATTCTATGATTCTATGATGATAGATTATAAGCTTCAGAAAAATGTTGTAACTAAGGTCTGATTTTTCTACTGGAGTAAAGGCAAAGAGCAGGGAGTGTTCATCCTGCCTTTGTATTATAAAAGAATATTACAAAGGCTGGGTTTTGTTGGTTTGTTTTGATTTGGGTTTTTTCTTGTCCCTTTGGTCAATAGTAGTCCTAGCGGTGGCACTCCACTGACCTCCACTTCCAATTTCTCATCCTTTCTAGCTATTCACCCAGAGCTCCTCCGAGGTCTAAGTTGGCAGCAACAGGCACGTGCCATTGCAGGACTGTGTGCTCTTAATAACATCTCTGTCATCCAGGACAGGCTGTCGTCAGCAGTTAGTATGTGACGATTATGGCTGTTTCCGTCTGCTGGGTGTTGCGTTGGCTCCGTGCCTTCGAGAAGTGCCCCTCAGGGAGAAGGAAACCGCAGCCAGCAGTTGGGGCTGGCTGAGGCCAGTCACACGTGTTTGGGGAGCTGGGTCTGGAAAACACAGCCCAGGCTCTCGGGGTCAGCGGGGACTGCAAGGCACGTGCGTAAGAACAAATACACTGTGCGTGACTCGACCTTCTGGCACGGGTCAGACGTGTCACAAGCTTCTGTTGGGGTAGTAGCGCTGCTGGCTCTCCAGAAAACAAAGGGAGCGAGGAATGTGGCAGCCACGTGACTGCAGAAGAGCATCCTTGATTTTACTAAAATATGCTCCTCATAGGAGGCAGGATCCTGTTAGACACTGAGCAGTGTGGTGTGTTCTGTCTGCCTTAGACTCAGGCCTTTTCTGTATGAAGTGAAAACTTCTGCATTTCCTCATTCCTCATTGCTTTTAACCATTTAACTCACTACTGGGTGGCTTGGGTAATGAGGTCTCATTCTCTCCTGCACTATCCAGTACTATGAGGATGTGAAAAGTGAATAGCAAAATGAAAAAGAAGAAATATAATGCCTAATTTGAGGGCAGGAATTGCATAGTAGCAGTTCCTGACTTGCTATTCTTTTGATTGCTATCTCAGAGATGATGGTTTCTCGCAGGAGAACTGCTGAGGGATGCACAAGATAGGAAAGTTTCTGAGGGATGCACAAGATACAAGAAAATTATGTAATATCACTTAAATCAGAATAAATACTTTTTCAGGGGGATTTAATTTTTGCTTAGTGGGATTTTCTGCTTGTCCCCTGAAATTCCTGCTAGGCCTTGTTCATATGTGTGAGGCCACCTGAGAATGGCCCTTATTCAACCTTTTGAAAAGGCTCTGTTACTGTTAATGAAGAGCTTGTGACTGAGTTTAGTGTTTTCTGGGGGCTTTGTTGTGGCTAGTGTGTCACTGACAGTTCACAGGCTTGTTCTTGCTTTTAACCTCTATGTACATCAAGGTCACTTCCTTTTCTGGCTCTTAGGGCTCTTTCTGCAGCCCCAGCAGTCTCCAGGCAACAGTGTTCAGGAGCAGAAGGGCAGCCACATAATTTTTCTGCATCAGACCCAGAGTTGCATCCCATTGCTGGATGTGCTGGGTTTTTTCCCTGTGCTTCTTTTACATTCTTTTTACTTAAAGATGCAAGTGGGATACAAGAGGTAAGAAAAGGAGAGAGCTCCCATTAGATTTCAAAATTATATTTAACATGAATTGCATCTTATGTTTTAAAGAGAGAGGAATAATTTTCCCATTTTATTTCTGCTTATTATTTTTAGTCTAGAGAGTAATGTTTGTTATCTTAACTGACGAGAATGTAGTCTTTTATCAAGCTATAGAGCTTACCTACTAAGATGAATCATCAGGTAGGTATGAAAACAACTTAATTAGGCCATTAAATCTGCTTTGAAAAGTCATATTGTCAGTTTTTCCTTCATGGTATACACAATGAAGGTATTAATAATTCTGTACAAAACCCTCCATCTGTGTCGCTACGCTCGAGCACAGTATTGACTTTCCAGCCTGATATCATTGGTGCTCGGGGCAGCGTAACATGGTTTCTCTAAGTAAGGCAATATAAATAATCCAAACTAGGCCTGGGAGTTGGTGCCCCTTAGTTGGAGAAAAGGTTTACATAAATTATGATCATATTTTGTGGGAGCTTTTTAGCCTGTCTGTGACTTTTAAACAAATTTAGGAAGGACATTTTTTTAAAATAAAAAGCCATTGATTACACCGTGCTATTTGCAAAGGCTTTAAATGGTGTCTGTGTGGTGGCCATTTGCCACCACATATGGTCTATTTTATCCTGTAAGCATCATGAGAGTGAAACAGAAACTGTGAGTTCAAGGTCCAAGAAGAGGTAGTAAACACCAGTAAAATTTGATGTGTGCTCTGCTGTACAGTGAAAAGTTCTTATCGGGGAAAAAGAGATAAAATTTATTTCACATATTCATCATACTTGTCAGTGACAAAACTGCAGTTCTGGGAAGGAAGGAATACTGTGGCTAATGCCACAGTTGGACATACTACCATTGAGTATGGGTTGCATTTGGAAGCAGGGGAGAGGTTGCCTCAGGGTATGGAAACATAGTGGCAGAATGTTTTCCAAATTTATTTTAGTCACACAATGCCAGAAGTGATATGGTGAATCTTTTAAGGCTGGTGCATCTCTCTGCATGCCCAGACAGCAGTGAGATTTGTGTTTCTTCCAGCAACTGTGAATGAGCAGAGTGCAGTGTTAGCTGGCTGTGCCACCAACTGCAGAGCATCGCTGCCGGTCCAGCCTCAGGTTCTGTTTGTGGTTGTCCCCAGCAGCCCAGGCCATAGCTTGGAGAGAACTGGTGTGGGAATGCAGTGGTGCTGTCACAGCACAGCATTTGAACTGTATTTCTCTGGTAGTTGATGTTCATGCTTCAGGTTGCCATAGTAGTTCAAATGCCAGCGTGTTTTTCACATTTTTCTCCTCCTTAGCTTCCACCACAGCCTCCAGCCTCTATGGTGTTCAGTTTTGGGAAAAAAAGTTTGCTTTGCTTTCTGGAAGTCACCGTGCACGCATCGTGGGAGCTGCAGAGAAAGAAGTAACTAAAAAAAGCTCTTGTTATACCCACAGGTTCTGCTTCCCCTTTGAACATAAGTGCTATACCCTTGAATCGTTCATTGCAGGATATCTGCATGCTTCCAGAGGACGTGGAAAAGGTGAGGACAACAAATACTATTATCATAATGTTTTTTACATTTTATTGTGGCAAAACCAAATGGCAAGAGGTGTTTCTCAATAAAAGAACTTCCTGATAGATGTACTAACCTTTACAAGTAGTCTATTTTCCCTCTTCTTGCCCTCTGTGGGTGAACCTACAAAGGTAAAATGCCTATTTCAGAGTTTGTTTTCTACTCTTGACCCATTAATTAAATAATTTATTATTTTAAAATAATGGAAATATATATAGGAACAATGTACAATTCTCCTTTTCATTCCATCATTTCCCTACACATTCCTTGAAAACAAAATTTAACATTAGTAACTTTAAAGTTATATTAGAATATGTTACATAGAATTTGTTGCAGCTGCATGCATATGGATGGGATTTACCTCATGCTTTTACTGTCAAAAGATGGGGAGAGGATGGGGTTTTTTGTCTGTGCTTATGATGAGCGTGTGAGATTTGCTGTCAAAGAATTACAGTATGAATAACAACCACAATACCTCTAAGAGCTGAAGTAATCCAAGCAGTTTCTCATGGTTTCTCATAAGGGCCCCAAACAGGTGTGTTGCCAGATAGGCAGTCCAGTCAAGCCTATAAACAGAGCTAAACATGAGGAGCTAAAGCTGTCACACGTAACTCTGTGTGCTAAATGTCAATCTTTCCCAACAGTGGAAAAAGAGGGGTTAATGGACTGCAATGAGTAGGATTTAATATAAAAGAGCTTTAAAAATGTGCCTGGAAAAGGAGATTTTTTTTGCTGGACTGTGTGCATCTAGTCCCATGTCCTGGGCTCAAGAGGTAATCATCTTTGTGCACAACACTGGTTTTACTGGAGTGGCAAGTTCTGCATTTGATTCGAAGCTCTCAGCATCCGTAAGGTGCACTTCAAACAACTAAACCCACTCAATAAATCACACACCAAAACTCAACGAACTTGAATTAGCTTTTCATGTTGCTTTTGATGAAAGGTGTTTCAGAAAGGAGATGATGTTTCTCAGTCTGTAATGTGGGACCTAAAACAAAAGTAATTTGCTTTCAGACATCAGGAGACCAGTGAGTAGGAATCTGGATTAGAAACCACAATCTGAGTGTTGAGTGAGGCAAGATCTTATCAGCTACTACTACTGTGCAGAGATTGGGAGTTGATGGGATTACAGGTTAAAAGATAGCAAGAGCTCAGTCCATTATGAGCAAGGCTGCCCTTGAAAAAAACCCCAAAACCAAAAAAAAACCCAACCAAACAAAAACCCACAAAACTCCAAATACTTTTAGAACTAAATCTCTTTGAACTTTAGGACTGAAAACTAAGGTACTTGTGGTGTCAGCAAGTCCTGGAGTTGTAGTTGTGAGCCAGGAAGGAAATGGGTCAGATAATCTTAAAGGGGCTTTCCACTGATGTGAGTGGGAGGGAACAGAAATGAGAAGGTTGGTGTGTCACAGCTGAGTTGGGACTGCTTCCTAGGGTGAGGGAGCTATCAGTAGGCAGTGCTGAGAGCTGATAGTCATGCTGAGTACAGGAGTCCCTGTATTTTGTTTCATCTTTTTGCAATGCAGCTCTCTCAGATACGCTCATAATTGGTTTTATCAGGAGGCACGGTGATAGGCTGTGCTCTGCCACTAACTTGAGACTTTTTGAATCTTCAAAGTAGGAGATATCTCCCAAAAGGAAAAAGGGCTTTTTAATTATTTCTTTGCTAATGAGAAGATAGCAAACTCCTGGATTCCTAAAGTTCACTGAAAGTTGTCTCTGGAGAAACTGTGCACCAAGCAAGTAATATTAATTCGTGTTGGGGAAAAGGTAAAAGTCTCTCCAAACATCCACCGGGACTTGGGTGCTCTCTAATGCTGAGATAATCCTTGTCTACATATATTTGTCTGTGAGCAGTAAGAAAGCTGTGCTGTCTGTTGTGCTCCTTAAGATTTAGCTATTCCTAAACACTGATGTCTTTCTTCATGGTTCCCATACAAGTTGAGGGGATGTCGTGAATACTGATGTCGAGTGGTACAATTTTCTGAACATAAGCCACTTTTATAAAGCTTTAATTATCCTGCACTCAGAATCTCTAGCCTTGGATACTGCCGTAGCTTTTGAGATGTAAGTTTAGGCTTGCACATGGCAGTTGAGAGGAGAAAGGGAGAGTATCCTGGGATCTCTGGGTTTCCACCCAGGTGCCTGAGTACAACTATCTCTCCACGATGTATCCACTTTTACGCTGTGGCTGGTCTGGGACCTATGCCCAGGCCATCAGCAGTAGCTCAGGTGGGGCTGGTGGGATGCTCTGTTAGACCTCAGGAAGCAAGGGATGCAGCAGTGATATTAGGACAGGGACTCCCAGATTTGTGTGGATGTGATTCCTTTTCCCAGAGAGTGGGTGACCAGGGCAGGAAAGATGGCAAGTGTCATCATGAGGAAGGGTTGTATGGTTTGGAAATGCTACAGTGAAGCTTTGGAACAGCTACCTTTTATTTAAGGCAGTGGGAAGCCCAGGGAAGCCAGGTTCCCACTTACTCTTACCGCAGACTTTCTATGTAGTGTTGAGTTGACCATGTAAGCGATCTCACTCCATATTCCCTACTTCACTGCCCTAACTCTTAACACAGGAAAACATTTTCCTAGCTCCTGTACTTCCCACCACCTGAAGATCTACACTCCTTTCAAAACTTGCCCCTTCTGGTCCCTTCCAGCTAGCGTGCGTGCAAAACTGCTTATACATATTGACTTGAAATTAAATCATGTTCAAGAGGTTACTTGGATGCACACTTTCATACTAAATAATGCTACTAATGGTTACTTCTAGTGTAACTAGAAGACTACATCTCTAAAACACATAAATATACATCAGTTAGTCATGTAATTAAGTTCATTTTTATCTAATACATGGGTAAGATAAAAGTAAATTGTATGTTATAATCAAGGGTGAGATAATTTTCTAGGCAGTTGCCTTTTGCATATTGTTTCTGAATTGCCCTTGGGGTGGTTTTTTTGAGTTTAAATAAAAGGTCAGACAGGTTTACATTTTTATTTATAGAGTTGAAGAAGTATGGGGGAAAAATTATATATTTCATTTCATCTTAACTAAATATCAAATATGCTGTGTACTAATGAGTGTTTTAATCTTTTGTCCAGGAAAACGCACACTTTTTTGTTGCAGATATGATTATAGCATCACTAGAAAAAATGAAATGTAATATCCTAAGCCAACAACAAGCAGAGTCCTGGGGTGTGGAGGAAACAAGTGGATCAGATGGCAGCTATCACACTGATTCAGAGTTATCTTCTTACCCTGGAGTGAAGAAGTCTGATTCTTCTGTTACCTCTTCAGACAGCGGTTATGAAGGTAAGTTACTTAATCTAGAACGTAACCTTGTCTGAAAGCCTTTGCTGTTTGTTTCTCTGCAAGAAAATACGAAATAAATTGGGGCATTGCTTGGAACCAAATCCTCTGTTACCTTCCTTGAGTCTCTGGAGAGCTGGGTCCATTGAGGATCATTATGCCACAAGTGTTTTTCCTGTGGGTCACATACTTCCTTTTGGATGTTCACACCTGTCTTTTATTAATTATAATTATTTTTTACATTAAAATGAAAATGTAAGGTTTAAATGCCACAAGCCAAGCATGACTCTCCACAGAGCGTGCCTGTAGCTGGCTGTTTGTCTTTCTCTGCTTAAATCAGTTTTGGGTTTTTTTGTTTGGTTTTGGTTTTTTTTTTTTTTTTTGGTAGTATTTGCAGCTTGGCTCTTTCCTTCTGTGTTTGCCTTTGCAGTATGCAGATGAGGCCATGCAATTGGTTTGTTGGTTTTGGTTTTTAGTATTCATTCACATATTTAAGTTTCACATATTCACAGTTTAAGGCAAGATAATAAATACTCCTGGCATTATAATGCTTGAGGCAGCACATGCTTTTTTAAGTAGATTTTAGTCTCTTGAGTAGTACAGATCTTAGTGATGAATCATAAGTCTAAAGTCTAAATTACATAACTTCCGTGGAAAAATGAATGGTGTGCTTGGACATGAGAAGGGGAGAGACCACTGGTGATATAAAAGATTTGGGTTTATCACTACAATATTCTGGCTAAGAAACTGTGGGACATACACTGTATGACAGACTCTCAAGAACTGGCCTGCTTTGTGTATGTATAAAAACAATTAAAATGGCTCTATAAATGCAGTTTGTGTGCTAAAGTTTTGGTAAGTTGAATAATGTAAACATAATTGCAGCTACTTATAAATGCTGGAGAAGTTTAACTGATCTTGTCCTTGTGTTGAACAGGCTGTGCTTTGCTGCCTGTCAGCTCCCCAGTGCATCTACCATCACATCATGAGGTTACCAGATTTTGTTGCCACAGTGACTCAGAGGATGAATATGTAATTATTGGTAAGACTTTAAAATTGTAACTGCAGAAACAGATTTATTGTTCAGTTGAATCTATTTCATTGTTTGGGAATTCTCTTGATTTAGTAAATGTTATTGTAGGAGAAATAACATGAGAAAATGGAAACAATTATATATGTGTAGCTCCTTACTAGAACACATGCAGCAATACGAGACTGCTGCAGCATTTCCCTTCTAGAAAATAATATTTTTCTGGTTTGAGAGTGTGGTGAGCTGACCCTGGCAAGGTGACCACCAAACCTCTGCGTCATTTCCCTCCTCCACTGGAAAGGGAGAAAAAATGTAACAAAAGGCTTGTGGGTTGGATAAGGACAGAGAGACATCACTCACCAAAAACTGTCACAGCAAAACAGTCAACTTGGGGAAATTAATTTATTGCCAATCAAATCACCTAGGGTAATGAGAAATAAAATCAAATTTTAAAGCACCTTCCCCCCCACCTCTCCTGTCTTCCTGGGCTAAACTTCACTCCCAATTTCTCTACCTCTTGAGGCTTCCCACACATCCTGTCAGAACATGCAGCATGGGCTTCTTCCCTCTAGGTCACAGCCTCCTTCAGGCATCCTCCTGCCCCTGCCTGGGCTCCTCCACAGGCTGCAGGTGGATCTCTGCTCCCCCATTAATCCCCATGGGCTGCAGGGGCACAGCTGCCTCACCGTGGTCTGCACTAGGGGCTGCAGGGGAATCTCAGCTCTGGTGCCTGGAGCACCTCCTGCCCCTCCTTCTCCACTGACCTTGGTGTCTGCAGGGCTCTTTCTCGTACATATTCTCACACCTCTCTCCAGCTCTCTCCAGTGCAAGGTTTTTTTCCTCCCATCTTGACTCTGTTATCCCACAGGCACTATCACCATGGCTTATGGGCTCAGCCTTGGCCCGTGGTGTGTCCCTTCTGGAGCTGGCTGGCATTGGCTGTCTCAGACGTGGGAGAAGCTTCTGGCAGCTTCTCACAGAAGCCACCGCTATAGCCCCTCCTGTTACCAAAATCTTGCCATGCAGACTCAACAGAGGGACTGAAATTATGTCTAAGGATCAAACCAAAGCAATGTGCATGAAGAAAGTGTGAAACTGGCACAGCCTCAGTCAACTATAGCAGCATTGTTTGAGAGAATTTAGGACATGATTATTTCCTAATGAAACAGATGGACTCGGTTTTAGGCAGCCTCTCCCTCTGCTTCAGGACTAGAGCAGAATGTCTCTGTTCTCTTGCAGTCCTATGTGCTTTGCTTCTCTTTAGGACATCCTGAGTTTAGTTTGGTTTGCTTCTGGTTTTTAGATATACAGAAATAGAAACCCTTAAATGTAGCCTGTGCAGCTTTTAACCTCTGTTTTATCTTTTCCTGATAACAAATGGATTTTTATTGTTCACTTTGGTTTTAGAGATTTATTTTTTCCTCTCATCTTTCCCTGATCTACAAATGAAGAACAAGCTCCCAAAAGACTGCATTCCTAGTAGCAAGAGTTACTTTGAGATGTATAAATGGGGAAACATTGGTCTTGAGAGCAATAAGCGTGGTCAAAACTAACGCTACCAATGTGAACACCTTGTTGGCATAAGCATATTGTGTCTATGTAAACATAATGAAGTGTGTCCTTTAATTGCATTCATCTCACCTGTTACTTACGTGTTTATAGCATTAGCTGGTATGTTTGTGATTGGTGTCTCCAAATATCTGTCAGTGTCCAGAAAAATTAATGTGGCCTCTCTCAGCTCTGTACATTATTATTTGAGTGCCTTCTGGCTGGACCTTGACCAGCAGGCACTTAGTGTCTCCTTACCATTTCAGCTCTTGAAGGCAGGCTGGTGGTGATTACAGGATGCAAAGGTAGTAGGGAGTATTCTTCATCATGTCAGAGATATGCAGAGGAGATAAGACTCCTTATGCCCGTTTTACAGCTAAGGCTGAGGTTATTTCCCACATCCAGCAAGGGTGTTGTAAAGATGAATATATTTGAAACTGACACTGTGGTAACACAGAAGGTATTTTTAAAATAGTGCTGAGTAACAGATGCGTTGTTCCTTTAATGGCTTGATAACATTTTCTCCTTTACTGCAGAACTTGAAGACCTTGAAAATCTGTCTGTTGCCCCTGATGAAAGGTGTGTATCTTTACTATAATAGCCCCGTGGCACTACCTTTTCTGCTGGAGCAGCTCTCTGGTGGTTCTTCTGGCTGGGGCAGGGAAAGATGTCGGAGTGGTAAATTGGACCTTCTTAAGGAAGGGGAAGGAATGCTGCTTGACAGCAAACGTCTCTGGTGCTTGGCTTAGCAGTGTGTCTCTGGTCCCCCAGTCTTGCTGGAGGGTGGTGTCTGTGGCTCTTTGAGGGCCTGAGTGTATCAAAGAAAGAGGGTAGGAATGAAGGAATGGGAGAAAACTTTTCAGGTATGCAGAAAAGGCAGCAGAGATGCTGATGACATGTTGCTGTTTTTCACTGACAGTATTCCTTACCTTTCAGATCATCTTTTGAACTGGGCAGCAATTCTGCTGAAGCAACAGCCCAGGAGTTGTGCAGAGCTTTCAGAAAATACTGGTTGCAGACAGACTCTGCAGTTCAGCTGTCTGGTTGCCTGAGGTCATCTAAGCAGAGAGTGAGTCTGATCTGAAAACAACGAGCTCTTTATGCAATTCCCCGAATAATCATGGTCTCACTGCAGCTGCTTCACTGCTAGGGCAAGGAGGAAGCTACATTAAAAAAAAAAACAAAACAAAACAAATACAGATGAGTGCTTACAGTTTATTAGTTCACTCTATCTAAATTTTTAGAAAATGTCTTCTCTCTAGCAATTTTCAGCACATTTAAAACGTGTAGTTGTGAACAATCAGGATGTGCTTTCTTCTGGGACTGATATGAGGGAGTTTGACTGAGGAGGGACTACATGCAGGTGAAAACTGAACTTTAAAATACCAGAGTATAAAGGGAGATAAACATCTCCCATAGCATTTAACATATGTCCAGCTGATGGGCTGGTTATCTTCATGAGCTTGTCTTTCTCAATAGTCTGTGCTGAAAGAAGAGATTCCAAGAGAACTTGAGTCCAGTTTGAATCTGGCTGAAGAAATAAAGATCATATCCAAGTTAAGAGGATCTTCTGGCTGGTCCCCACCAAGATCACAGATTATATTTAATATTCATCCTTCAGTCAAGTAAGTTTTGAGGGATCTGGGCATTGTCATTTAGTAGAGCATGGGTAAAGCTGATGGACGGAGCTTGGGTGATTAACAGATCTAGTGCATGTACAGGTGATCTGTGAACAGATCTAGAGCTGGTGCATGGCACAGCCTTCTGCAGTGTCTGTCACCAGCCTCACTAGAAAACACATGGCATCTTTTTCCCTCTCTTGGCACATCCTGATTAACAGAGCAGGTGCAGTTTTCCATGGGATAATACACATACTCTTTGGTGTTACGGTGGCAGTGTACTTAGGTCCTGAAAATTTCATTTTGTGACAGTACCTGGAGAACATTCTTGACTTTCCCCACTTTCCTGCTAATATTTTATGGATAGCTGGTTTTCAGAAAGAGGGGAGAGGCACCAGGTCATGTGTGAGGAAATAGCTGTTTCACCCTACATCAAATGCTGTTAAGTGCAGACAGTAGGCAAACCGGCTGTTCCCTGAAATGCTGCAGGTTCAGTTGCTTTTTCAATTGCAAATGTGGATTTCCCATCTCCAAACCCCATGATACTGGTGCCACCTTAAGAAATGGAAAATAATTTAGTTATTTCAACAAGCGTTACAGAATCTCCCTTCTTTATGTGGAGGAGTGGGAGTCAGCTCCTGAGGTGGACATTCTCCCTGGTCCCAAAAGAGTGTAGCTCTTTTGCACTTTGGAAGAATGTTAACTCAAACTGTGGTTTGGGTGCTGAAAGGTCTAACTACTCACCTCTGTACACAGGAGAGATGCAGTGGTGGCTGCTCAAAACTTTACATGTGTTGGTTGTGGAACCCCGATAGAAAGCAGTAAGTATTACCAAAACTGGCAAAAAAACCCTTAATAAGTGCAGTACTAGTAATCAGACTGTAATCCTCACTAACACAGATATACCACAATTTTGAAATTACCTTAGCTAGAAGGAAAATCTCATTGTTGGATGTGCCTGCAATAGTAAAACAGACAGTGGGATCTTTCCAGTGTCTGAAATTTTTCATACAATACAGAATACAATACTTGATAGATGTCCTTCTCATACACAATAAAAATTCAAAATAGTCAACCACAAAACAGAAAAAACTGTAAAAAAAATCAACCTTCCAGGCTGGAAAGTGCTGGTTTTACGTAGTACAGTTGTTACTTTTAATAATTCTTTCCCTGTGCCAATTTAGACATTCCCAAAAGTCTCTTTTTAGAGACTTCATGCAAGCTTATGACACTTATGGAATCTGTGTTTTTGTTCTTTTGGGATGTCTCTTTAAAACTTTTTGTTTCTTTAGATCTTGATCACAAAAATCTTGGGGTTTTTTGTTTGTTTGTGGTTTTGTTTGTTTGTTTTTGGTTGGGGTTTTTTGTGTTTGTTTTTTTTTTCTAGTTGCTGGGGTTTTTTTGGGTTTTTTTTGTTTTCTGATATTTTGTGAGAACTGCTTCAAAGCACAGTGATTTACAGAACTGACAAACACACCTTACGTAAGAAATCTTTGAAGTGGCGCTTAAGTCTCATTCTGGGTCAGCTCACAAGAGCGTTTGTTATGGCCTGTAAAGTATCAACAATCTATGATGGCACATTAACTTGATGAAATAGGAGGTGCTGCAATAGCTGGGAAAAACCCCACAAACCTCTTGATGTGAAAAAGTATTATACAAAACATGACTCCAAAACTGGTGGAAGTATTTTTGTTGTGTATTTTATCTAGTGTTTCTTTTGTGGGTAAAGCAACAGGGGTTTCTCTAAGATCTTATGTTGATAATTATAATCAGTTGAACAAATGTGGATATGAGGAAAGCTTTCTGTTCTAATGCCAAGTACAAACCTTGTACATGCGTTCACCACAATAATAAAACCCCCTCCTTAAAAAAAAAAACCATAAAAAATCCTTTTCCCTTCATTCCAGTAGATCTGAGTTATTTAAACAGAATAGGCATACAGACAAGAGTTACGTCCCATAAGTTTTTAAAACATTCACAATTTCATTGCTGTCTACCTGCAGAATATATCAGGAGACTCCGCTATTGTGACTACCTGGGGAAATACTTCTGCGACTGCTGCCACAGCTATGCCCAGTCCTCTATTCCTGCCCGAATACTTTCCAAGTGGGATTTCAAAAAATACTACGTGTGCAACTTCTCCAAACACCTACTGGACAGCATATGGCAGCACCCCATTTTCAATGTGTCATGTATTAACAAAACCCTCTACACAAAAAGTAAAGAAATGGACCGGGTCAGGGTAAGTGTGGCCATTTTTATTAGGAATTTCTGGGTCTGAGACTTTCAGGAAGAATTCCTTAGGGCAGGATGTCCTGTGTGTGTATGTGGTAAGGAGGAGGGTTGTTGAGACTTGCCCTCTTTTCCCTCAGGTGAAGGGGGCAAAAGGAGGCATTTCCAACCTATGCCAGAGGTCTCCTTAGCCCTGTTGTCTCTGGGCAGTGTTTCCTTAGTGGTTTCCAGTTTTAGTTCATGTAAGGGAGTTGGTCTCCTGCACTAAATATTTACATCTTCCTGGCTTTTGGCTGCTGGAAAGTTCTGTAATTTTTGAATGACTCCTTAATTTTGTGGGCCATTAGGGGAAACACCCTTGGCTCATTTAAGAGCTGTACCTCCTACTGCTTTAGGAAGAGAGTTCTGCTGAAGATTACAAGTAGGCAGGTGTTCCCTTCATGGCTGAGGAGACGCTTACCTGTTCTTACACAGGTGTAGGTCTAGCATGCATCAAGACCTGCAGCCATTTTTGGCACTAGGACTTGCTTCACTTGTCAGGGAATAAAAATAGCCTTTGCCTGCCTTTGGCTTTTGTGCATTAGAAAATCCATTTGTTTAATTCTAGGCTAAGTGTAAAGTTCCTTTTTTTAGGTGTGGTTTGGTGTACTTGCAAGGATTGCTGACTCAAATAGTGGTGTTCCTCACTTATGAATATATAAATGCGATGCTTTTAATTTAAAAATGGTTTTGTTTTTCTCCTCCATCTTTTAGGAGGTGCAGGAACAGCTTTTTCATTTAAAAAAGCTTTTGAAAACCTGCAGGTTTGCTGAAAGGTATGGACTGTGATTATGCATGAAAAATAGCTTAGTAAAATGTACATGACATGCTTATAGAGCCTTCTTCTCTGGAGACATTTGGGTGCCGTTTTAAGTAAGCTGATATGATCATTAGAGAGCTCTAATAACAAAGCTGCCTTCTATTGCACCGCAAATGTTGAGTGAAGTACAAGGACAAGTGGTAGCTGTTTCTTGTAAAACAGTTTGGTTTTAAATGTTGAATGATTTTAGTTAGGTGTGTATTTTTTCCTGTTCTGTCTCTTAGGTTCTCACTCCTTCTTAGAAGGTCAAAGATACTTATCTCTCTGAGAATATTTGTCTTTAAAAATATGTTGGTTTTTTTTAATTAACAAGTGTGTTCCTTGAGCATTTAAAGATTTCTTCCAGAAATCTGTCAGAATACTTAATTCAGTTTATTCTATAAAAATATTCAAAGGAAAGTAGTAGTAACCACAAGTAATAAAGACCAAAACATGGCCTTACTTGTTGCTAGAAGTGAAAGATTTTTGGTGTTCACCGTCCCAAACTGTGGGCATAACTAATACATAGACATGTGAATAATAAGACCATAACTGAAGAATTGGTGACCTTTTTAAGAACAGGTATAAGCAAAATAAGATTTAAGAGTAGGTTCTGTTTTCCCTTTGACATAGAGCTCTTCTTTATGCCTCAGTTACATGTTGTTCACCAAAATCAAACAGAAGTGTGTTTTTGTCTCTCTTCTGTTCAATTCCCTGTGATTCCATTACCGAAATAGGTATTAGGATTGTCATTGTACCTTCTATCTGCATCAGTGAGAGTTTAAAAGCAGTATCTCTATTTTCAGTGTTCACCTGCTCAGCACAAGTGTAGTTTCACCCAGCAGTGGCCTGTGCAGGATAAAACCCCTCAAAGTTCTCTTTGCAAAGAAAATAAATAAGCCCAGCTTATTATATTAGATACTATATGGGATTTTACCTACTGTTCCTGGGGTAGGAGAGAACCCTTTACACATTATTTAAGGATTGCTGGGATAACTGTGTATGGCAACTCCAAAGCCTGAGGAACGCATGTTTAAAGCAGATAATTTATTCTGAATCCCAAACCTGCCAATTTTTATTAAAGCAATCTCAAACTGGGAGGAGAGGTAGGATATAGCATGAACTTGCCTTGTATAATCCCCATGTGACTAGAGAAGTGAAAGAGGCTTATTCTGGAGATACACTTGCAAAACAACTTTTTGTAACTTTAACTGGGTTTTATTTCTCTTTGCAGTGTACTGAAAGAATTTGAACAGGTCCCCTGCCATCTGACAGAGGAGCTGCATCTCTTCTCACTGGATGATCTGGTGAAGATCAAACGAGGGCAGTTACTGCCCCTTCTTAAAGATATTCTGAAGAGCTCCACCTCTCATGTAGATGGCTGTGAGGTAAGGAAAAAACAGGGCTTTTAGTGTCCTTGCAGCTGCTCCTGTAAGGAAATATCCCTGCTGCCATTCCCAAGTAATTTTTTCTTAGATTTAAATTCAAGCCTTTTGCTGTCGTTGTAGCTCTGTCAAGCGAAGGGGTTTATCTGTGAATTCTGTCAGAGCGCAGATCTGCTCTTTCCATATCAGACTGCCAAATGTAAAAGGTGCACAGGTATGTCCCAGACAGAATGTTTTTCTTTCTTCCTTGGGGGAATTTTGGTGTATAAAAGATTTAGACTTATTTTAAACATTGAGAACTAGCTTCATTGAAAACATGTATATGTGGAAATCGTGGACAGCGTGTATCTTTGAAAACCAGCCTGTGACAGCTGTTTTGTATCAGTGAATTCAGAGAGCAAAACCAGGGATTTGCCTGACCATTGTTATGCTTGCAGGGGGAGGCTATTTTTTGGGTCTACGCATGAGAGAGCTGTTTTATTAGATCTTGCCAGCATTCATTGTAAATTATTAAATTATTACAGGGGTGGTTGTTGTCCTGGCCTTGTACTGCTTCTGTTTACTTTTGTACTGATATGTACGTGATGGAACATCTTTCAAGGAACACAGCTGTTGATTCATTTTTTTTTAATTCTGCTTTTTTTTTTCCTCTGAATGCTACTCTGTATGTATAAACAGAGTGCAAAACATGCTTTCACAAAGCATGCTTCAAGTCTGGAGGTTGTCCCAAATGTCTGCGGATCTCAGCTAGGAGGACGCTTTCAGAAACTCCATCGCTGGAGTCTCAGTGAAACTGGGTTCCTCTGACTGCTGACTTCAGAAGATGCTCAGAGCCAAAGCTTCAGGTGCATGACTAAGAGTTAAATAATGTTGTTTTAGACATTACTGTTTTTAATGCATGTCTCCTTTATGGGGGGTAAAATAAAAAAAAAATAGAAAAACAAAAAACAAATGTCAACTTTATTATCCTCATTGAAAACTCACCCTAAAGGAGTTTCATCTTAACTGGTGACAGACTGCATGTTAATTTTTTGGGCAGCCTTTTGTTGTTATGTTTTGTCCTTTTATGTAAGATTTTTAATACTATACTTTTTCATGTAAAAATGATTCATCTCTGTAATTCTGCAGATAATGTATAGATAGTAAGTAAGAGCTTTGGAAGTCCTTGCCTGTGTTCGACTTTGGAAATGGGGGGAAAGTGGTAAAGTACAAAATTGTTCTCTGCAAAGCTCTACAATAAATGGAAAAGACTTGTCTGCAAATTTTAGGCAGATGCTAATGTGAAATTGTTATGGCAAATGCTTATTGTGAACCAGTGAATTTTAAGTTTCTTTTAAACACATCTATGCAACAGCTTGTAGTGGGTTGACTTGGCTTACTGCTAGGTGCTCACCCAGCTGCTTTCTCACCCCATTCCTCAAGAGGACAGAGGGAGAAAATAAGATGGAAGAGCTCACAAGTTGAGATACAGACAGGGACATCACTTGCCAACTACTGTTCTGGGTGGAAAAAAACCCCTGAATTGGAGAAAATTAAATGTATTGTAAATTAGAAATTGAGTAGGGTGGTGAAAACCAAAGACTAAAACAGTCATTTTCCCTTACCTCACCCCACCCATTTTCCAGGCTGTACTTCACTTCTTCATTCCCAATTTTTCTGCCTTGTAGCCCCAAGTGGTGCAAGGCAGAACAGGGAATTTGGGTTGCTGTCAGTCCATAACTGCTCCTTTCTTCTGTTCCTGCCTCCTCACACTTTCCTCTGCTCCAATGTGAATCCTTCCCATGGGCTGCAATCTTTCAGGATAAACCTGCTCTTGTACAGGCTCTCCAGGAAGATGTAGTTCCTTCAGGAAATATTCATGTGGTCCAGTGGGGTCCTTTCCATGGACTGCAGGAGAATCTGTGCTCTGATGCCTAAAGGACCTCTTCCTCCTCCTTTCTCACTGACCTTGGGATTTTTGCCGCTGTTTCTCATGCTCTTTCTTAAATACATTTTCTTAGAGGTATCACCATCTTGTCTGAGGTGCTCAGCCATGCTCTGCAGTGTGTCCATCAGAGCTGGCTGGAAGCAGTTGTATCTGGCATGGGCCAATCCTGGCCTCCTCACACAGAGGCCACCATGCAGTCACCCAGTGCCAATATCTCACCACCTCCACCAACTACTCCACTCCAGAAGTTTCTTTCCAGAGCGCTTAGAAATGTGCGGAGAGACAGTGAGTATTCAAGGAGAGATGCTCCTGTTTAAATCCACCCTCACACTTGCAGACCAAGTCCTTGCCTAAAGGTGAAGTGCTGGAAGTTGAAAGCAGCTTTCTTTCCCTGCCTGGCTGGTTACTTATAATGAAGGCCTTGCCTTCAGAAAGGTGGAGCAGCTGCTCGAACCTGTAAAACCATTTTTCTGTTTGTGCTGTGAAGTACCGATGCACAGAGAAACCCCAGGACCTGAAAGCACATATCAACATTCTGATCTCTCCAATGGGGTGCTGTTAGTATTTTGAATTTTTTGGTCTCATTTTGTGCATTTTTTCTTCCTCTCCTCATCTGCTTACTCTCCCTTTTAGGAAGGAAAGGATCTGTTACCTGGGACTGAATGAGTTCACCTCCACATTAATGTTCACGGTACTACTAAGCTCACACACTTCCACTAATCTATTTTTTCTGTGATCAAAAACAGCTTACCTACTTAATGCTCTGAGCAAGATTAGCATCTCTTACTCAAGATCACCAGTGCAGGGTAAGATGTGGTGAGAAAGAGCCTGCTTATGCAGCTGACTGTATTTAATATTATGCAAGAGTAAATTCTCATTTAAGTTGGGTGCGCGACTAACTGAATCACATGAAAGGCCTTGCTGCAGGGATTTTGTGCTTACAAAGGAGTAGACATGAATGATCCTTCTGTGGGATAACCTGCAGGGCAGCTGAATATGTCTTTTTCACTATTCATTAATTTAGAAGAGCTGATCTGGTTTCTGGCTGTGCTTTTCATGAATGTTCAAGTCTTGCTAAGCAGTAGCAGTGCACAGGAGGGGGAGCGTTGGACAACATCAAATGTTGATCCTTCACATCCGCTCAGTTCGGTCCAGGTCTCCATAGAGCCGGTGCAGCTTATCCTCACTAATTATTGCTACGTACCACAACACAGGTTGCAGCAAGAGCAGATCCTCAGTGAGTCGGTAAAGCTGGAAAGCGGAAGGCCTGAGAGTATCAACGTGCTTATAGTCCAATTTAAACTGGTTAAAATGTCCCACTGCTAAAGCAAGAAGGACTAAGTTGTGAGATGCCAGAGGGTTGGTCTTGAGTTGGAAGGAATAACAGTGGTGACTATTTTCTGTGTTTGAGGGGATACTGCTCTTGACTGTTGGGTCTGGAGGAGGAGCCTACCAAATCCACATTCTTGTGTGCTGGTGTCAGCACAGGATAGCACAGGAATATCCTGAGGCTATTCACCCTGAACCTCTTCTCTGGTGAGAAGCAAGGCATGGGTTATTAGACCTGTAGACACGAGGTGCTCTCAGTGTTGCTGAGCTGAGAGTGTCTTTTATCAGCTGCTGTCCTAGGATAGCATAAAGCAACCATTATGAAACTGAAAGTATGCATTATCTTTCTGTATTGGGTGATAAAGTGGCTTGGACAGAACGGGATGACTTCTGTGCTACAAACCCTCTAAATGTGTTTAGGGTGTAGCCAAGTTCTTTGAATTCAGTTTTGAGGCTCATTAAGCTTCTCAGATCAATACCGTGCTCTTCCTGACCATATCTCTATGGATAACCCATGAGTTTGGTCATTTCTGAGGCTAGACCAGATGATAAGGCAGATCCAGGACAAGAATTTTTCTAAGAAACCAAAGAGTTTTCACTCGCTACAGTGAACTTCTTTGCAGGAAGTAAAATCCTACAGTTCTTACACATGTAAGCTCTGAATTCTTTAATAGGAGCAGACAAAAAAGGGTTAGGAAAACTTACGGAGGAGTTGGGCCAGTTCAAAATAAGCTGCCTGCTAGCTAGAAAACTGAACATATTTCACAGAGGACAGCTACAAGAGACCTGACTCTTCAGCTATGGAAAGGGAATTGTCACACTTGTCTGTTTGCCTGAGCAAGGACAACCAATGCTCATTCTTTACTGTGGGTTTTTATGTTGCCATGTGGATACAACAGGAGCACTGCTGAGGACACTGCTGGAGGAACACTCTCAGGGGCTTTGGAGGCAGAGAAGCCTATTCCTAGCTAACTGCCTGTCTCACTTAAGAAGCAGAATTCACATAAAGACAGTATTATTAGTAATTTACATAGGCACAAGGTTTCAAAGGAATACGACACTAACATCACACTCTTGCAGTTAGCAATTTTACCTGCTTTTCAAATAGTGATTTGTTTATACTGATTTGTTGTATTTTCCATCTTAGTTTCAGTTGTGAGTTTTCTGGAGGTGGAAGTGCTTTGCTAAGCCTTTGTGCAGTGCATTGAAGCCAGGATTTTTCATGATGCATCATACAGCTATGACTAAACAACAGAGTAATACTAATTATCAGGTGTAGTATGGTCTCACAAATACAGGTCTTGTTGCAGCTGTAAGCAAGTATGTCAAGTACTTAAGTAGTTTTATGGGTCCGTATAATTCCAGGGATGTCTGTCACACCCATAAATGGCCAGGATCCAATAAAAAGTGCTGAATTCAGGATTAAGGAGGAACTGAGTAAGAAAAAATGCAGTCTTCTGAAGGCCTTATTTCAGTGGTCCTTTCCAGTGAAATTTTTTTCGTTGCCTGGAGGTCTTCTCAGGCCCAGAACTGCCCTAGTCGGAACATCTTGATTCCAGTTTCCTGCCAGCATCTGCCTGTGATTAAGAAATGGTGAAATCTGCTTGAATGATGGACAGATGCTTGCTCAAGAGAGCCCAGGAAACAGGGCCAAATGCTTGTGGAGCATCTTTCAATGTCAGCTTTTAGCTGGTAACATAACTTTATTCAAGTGCTTGTCTTGTCCCACCACTGTGTTGCTGATGCTGTGAACAGTGCAGTGTCTGGATGCTCATGGAGCTGTTTGGACAGCTGCAGGAGTTGAGCTGGACTGATTTTTGACAGCTGCTCCCACTGTCCCTGTGTCACTTACCTGAAATTATCTGAGTCGTTTTACTTCCCCAAGCAGCAGCAGCAGTTCCTCTTGGATTCCTTTCTCTGCCATTTTAGTCAAGGCATTTCCAGTTGTCCATAGAGGCAAAATGAAACAGAGATACATCCCCAATGTTACCAGCCCCTCTTCTCCTAAGCCTGCTTGTTTTACTCACTTTTTAAACCACTTTTGCCTCCTTACAGCCCAGATGAATGTCTTTATGGTGAAACAAATAATATAATAAAATAGTTTTGCTATTCCATAAGCTAAGGATGATACTAAGGAAGATGTTTGGAGAAGGAAAAAAAAAGAGAGAGAGAGACAGAGAGAGAAGCAAATCCACTGAGGTGTAGTCAGTCTGAAGAGATGAAAAAGTGCTGACAACACCAAGAAGCATTTTCTGGAAGAAGGGGTTCAGAGTGCGTTGCATAAATCAAAAGTAATGTGGTGGTGTGGTCACTTCAAAGCAAGGCAGTGGCTGCCAAAATGCTGCTGTTGTGCATCAAGGAGCATGATGTGGGAAAGGAGAATTTATTTGCCTCACCTGGGAGCCATTTCACTGTGCTCTCATCTCTGTCCAAGGGTTACTGTGAATCAAGCTCCCCCTCCCTGAGTTCTCAGAAAATGAAACTAAAAGCTGGAATGGTTTTACTGGAATAGGATGTTTTTAGGCCTCCTATGCATTTCATGGATGAGGCAAAAGAATGTGAGTATTAATTTATGTCTTAGCACAGAGGATATATCCATGCTTCTATAACAGAGGATTTCCTAAAAGCTAACTTGGACTGTAGGAACATTTAGCTGCAATTGCAATGTTCTTCTCACAGGAAAATACTTTGGCACAGCATTTTCCTGTGTCAGCGCAGAACTAACATGGCCAGCATGCTGTGCTGTGTCACACTAGAAAAAATATTTGTGGTCTATGACTGAAACAGAGCCACAGGGCTGCTTAGAAGTGTAACAAAAGATTGAGAAGTCACTGAAGTAGAAAAATATGATGGGATGAGTTCACATGTAATTAGAGAAAAGTGGGGATAGCAAAGTGCAGTTGAGCTGAGGCTTAAACAGCCCTGAGGAAGGTGATGGTACAAATGGAAGCACATCTCAGATGTAGACCAGCAGACTGAGCAGAGGAGCATCTCTAACCCTGAGAGACACAAGAGTGATGGAGACAGACTTTCTCAGGAAGGACGAAATGCACAGAGAAGGCTGAAGAGGCGCTGACTCTTCCCTATAGTGAAGAAAAAGTTGGATTATGTTTCATCAGTGTATTAGTCAACCTGTTTAACAGCACCGCTCATCAACTGTCCCTCTCAAGAGTCCGCTCAACAAAGAGATGTGGTTGCCCCAGCCTCCCCTCTAAGTGCCTTCAAAGACACCTGGCTCACTCTCCTTGTTGAATAGCACTGCATCCACTGTAGGACTCCTTCTGTAGGTCCCAGCAGTCAGGCACAACAAGGCCAGTGCCAGAGCTGGACAGGCTGGATTCCCCTAACCCTGATTCTCCAGGATTTCTGCATCTGACAGTCTGATGGGAAAGCAGAAATAGCTACCAGCATATCCCACACACTTCCTATTTCAAAATTGCATTCTGGCTACTTAACGTGTGCTTCCCCTTTCACACAGCAAATGTGCACAGCTGCTGCTCCAGCAGGTGCTGGCTGCTGATGGCCAAGATGCTTCCCTAAGTCAATCTTCCAGTTACTCCAGATGGGGAAATCCACAAACAAGCCCATCTACTGGATCCTGATTGGGCCTTTGATGCTGGGTCCGGGGCCTGTCTCCATGGTAGCCTTGTCTCAGAACTGTGCTGAGTGCTCACCAAAGGAATATGATGACATTACTCTCATATTTTCCCAGCAATTTTCCTTACATTTTCATCTTTCCAGACCTCCTTTCCACAGGGAAACTCTCCAGGCCATCCTACCCTGTCCTTTCCTCTCCAAGTTCCTATGGACACATCATTCACTCCTACCTCCCAGGGGTTCCTAGCTTTCACAGCCACACCTTTTCTCCCTAGCATTTTCTCCCTCTGCCTCTGGCATCTGCCACTAGTAGTTGTCTGGAGCCTTCAACAATCCTTCCTTCTCGCCTTGCCTGCCAAGAAGGTGCACCTTGGTCCCTGCAGCTTATTGCCTCCAGCCACTGCCTCTCCTGGGCACTCATCTCAGGCCCAGGTACTCTCCTGCTCTCTCTCCGTGTTCCACCTCCAGAATAGCAACCCAAAGAACTCAGATTTTCCAGCACATATCACGTGAATTAGCCTTCGACTATTACTAAGAGCCTTCACTTTCTCCATGACTGAAATCCCCACTGCTCTCTCCTGGGTACATTTTCTCCACTCATCCTTTCTTCCAACTTGACCTGCCAGTGAAGCCTGAAACACCTGTCAAAAACTAAACCAAAACTCTGTTTCCTAGTGACCCTTGCTCACCTACATAGCTTCCCAGTCCAAGGAATTCAGAATTCCAGTCAAGCTTAGAGGGAAAAACCTCTTTCTATTGCTGTAAGACTGAGCTCACAGTTTTTTTTCCCACCTTCTGTTGACAGCAGAACGCAAGCATGTGCTTTTGTCTGAGAGAAAAAAAACCTGATTGTAAATCCTTAGACTTCATAATCCAGGAGGTCACGAGTGCTCTAGATTTACAAATGTCATTTACCACGCATCATGAAAAAACGACACTTCTTTTGTCTTCAAAGCTGGGCTGTGATCACATGTACCATAGTATCGACTGTCCTTAGGGTGCTGTTTGCCAAATCAATACATCCATAGGTGTTGTTACTCTTTTATATGCACCAGATCTTACCAGGAAAACAAATACTGAAACCAGGCTGGTGCCTAAGGGCAGATTTCTCAAACAAAACCTACCATCCACATTTGACAGCAGATGGCATAAAACCTACCTGCCTGCTGGTCTTGTGACTGCTGTGCTACAGATCATTTCAAGCACTGCTCACACAGGGGCAGAGGGCAGCTGGTAGTTAACTGTTTGCTGCTAATTTGTCCTGTCTGACCAAGGATGTGTGCAAAACCCTGTCTAAAGAAAAGATGGCTTATGGCTACACAGGACTTCTCTTCAGAGTTCTGCCTGAGTCAGAGGAAGGAAGGACAAGATGGAAGTTGCTGACACTGAATCATTTCTGTTTCTACCCCAGTGAAATAAGAGATGACCTAGGAATTTCCTGATTTTTGTGAAAAAAGGGTTGCCCCCTCCCTCCGCTTTGCTAAGCAGGCATCAAAATGAAGCAAGTTGGGGAATGGATCAACCCCCTGCGTTTGTACTGTGACATGCAGTGCTGCAACATTTGACACCTGTGAGTCACAGAGTGAGAATGAGGTCCCAGGGTCCGTGCAGAAAGTGAGGGCTGAGGGCTCCACTCAAGCAAGAGGCTCTAGTGTGGCATATCACCCTCTATGTGGTAGTTCATGCACTGGGGGCTGCAGGCAATAGTGGAATTTATACATTAGCTTGAGCTTCTAGTTATGTGTGAGGGTTGTAAGTTGCTTATAGAAACCCCAGGTGGCCAGTCTGGTATTTAATGGTCAGCTATGTGCCTGCAGGTAGGTATGTCCTCATGCTTGATCCTGGGCTTCCCAGTCACAGTCAACTCTACACTGAAAAATAAGACATCACTTAAATTTTATACCCTGTGCACTGCCCAAGGACTTTACCCTAAGCCAAGATGAGGGGCAAGAAAGGATTGAAGAGGTGTGTGTTTCATATGTTGATCAGAAAGACGTGCCTTGACCTCCAGAGGGATTTGGCACAATTTGCAGGCAGGAAGAATGAGGAAAGCAGTGACTTGTATCTGTTCACCTCCCTTCCCACCGGTGTCAGTCAATGAAGCAGAAACTTCAGCTTTCCTCTCATCGTGAGAGCTGGAAGATTCTTCCTCAGCTGGACTCCAAAGGACACTATCGATGGTACAGGAGATGGGGCTGTTAGAGGTGACAGAAACAGCCAAGTGTGCTGAGCTCAGGGAGCAGATAAGAGTGAAAAGCAAACGTTCGGAACAGCAGGAGCAGGTCTGTTGGGAGTTATGTAAATGCGATGGGGCAACAGCCCGGTGCTGTTAAGCACAGATGGTTGCAGTTTTTCCTGTTGTAAGCTCCACTTCACCCCCCAACACACACATCTTTCCTGTGCTTGCCTAACACACAATTGGGCTTCAGCAAATGGTTGTTTCCTGGAAGGACACATTCCAGAATGGACTGGGAAACCACACCGCATGCTCCAGCTCGTCCAGTGACCAGCCCTGTGTGTTGGCCTAGAAACCTGTCTGTATTTTACAGATACAAAGCACCACAGGTGTAGCCACACAACCGAGGAATGCAGTACACAGTCCTCAATCACTGGCTTTTCCTCTGAAAGCAATGGGAGAGGTCATGCTGCAATTATTAACTGTGGCCCAAATTCTCCCCACTGGCTGTACGAAATCAGTGCATGGGTGTGCGTCACTCACAGCTACCTTACCCTCAGCATGCAAAGGGAAGAGCTCTCAGGGTCTTGCTACACCATCCTTATTACCTGCACCCTTATGCCTCCTTCCAGCTGACCAGAGCTGTGAATTGAGAAAGGATTTGGAATAAAAAGCTTCCTTCCCCTCTCACCCTGCCTGCCTGTACAGGTATGTCCACACACACCTCCTTTTACATGCATGCACACACAGATGCACACACACAAACACACGTGTTTAAAGGAGCACGGCCCAATGCAAAATATCAAGAAATGCCAATTTTAACTTTGACTAAATTACATCTTGTCTCAATTCAGGACACATCTGAGACATAAGAATGATACGTATTCACCCAGTAATAAATAATTTCTGCACTATCTAAACATGATGTGAAAGTCAGAATTATACTTTTAGTGATCTCCTGATAAAACAAGAAAAGAAAAGTCTTCTAACCTCATCAAAACTTGTTCCTCTGCCTCCAGAGTACACAATTTCAAAACCCTGAGCTAGTAGGAAGACCAAACTGAAGTCCCCAGCACAAACTAGCTGTAATTTTAATCTTTTCCAATCTTCTGGTTGAGGAACTGTGTAAGCATGAGCTCTGTATGTAGGCCATCACATGCAAAATATAATGTCTGTGGTCCAGCATGTGGGTCAGATGCCTTAAGTTACACTGCAATAAACACTGCTAGCAAAATGCTCAAGTGTAGTTTCAGGGGCTGGATCTCCTCTAACACTAGCTTTACATTTAAAGGTGTCAGTGCGGGAGCTGGGGAGTGGCCTGGATGAAGAGGAAGGCAAATGAGGTTTGAAGGCTTTCACAAAGGAGATGAGAGAAGCATTAGTGGTGAACTAAAGAGCTGTGTATTCCCAAGCAGCAACTTTGATCATAATTTTCATTTCACTCCACCACAGAAATTCTGAAGGTGACTTAAGCCGTATGCAAGGTAAGAGAGACTGTAGGGGAGTTAAACAGCTTAAATCTCTGTGAATCTGTGATTCTATGTCACTATCTCGTCACACCATGCTGTATAATGTAGTATAAAATTTAAAAAACTGAGCCCAGTCTCACAAAGCATCCGAACGACTTCACGGGATAAGTGCCACTAGAGGGGGCTGGTTGCACACAGCTCCGGTGGCTTTCTGCGCTGCGGGATAGGGTACAGCGACGGCGGGGACACCCCCGGCTCCGCAAACACGCCTCGCTATAGCTGGAGCCACATAAACTGCGAATCCTACCCAGAACCAGGGGCAGAACCCGGACTGCTGACCTCACCGGTGCTGTACTGCTGTGTTCGTGCTGCTCTCTGTTCTAAGGTGCGTCTGCAGAGCCACACCAAGCTGGAGATGAGCTAAGGCTCATCCCGAGGAAGCGATGCCCATACCCCCCAGCAACTCCAGCGGCTGCAGGACACAGCTGCACCATATGTTCGCATCCAGCTTGGCACCTTCTCATTTCTCCAAGCTTGCCCACTTCTATCCCTATATTCCCTTAACTCCTTGTATTATTCACGTTTTGTGAAAGACACACTGAATGCAAACTCTCTCTGCTGCTGCCACGTTAGCAATGCAGAATACATCCCTCTTCCCCTGGAGCCTGGCACAGAGGCTGGGAGTCTGAGCCAGAAATCCTGAATGCATTTGGAGCTTTTTCAGTCTGGAGGCACTTCCTATGAATTAATCCTGGAAAGCTTTACAGCCATTTCTAAGACAATGGAAGAAAATTTTTAAAGTTATCCCTAGGGCAGTTCAGTGTTAGCGAACACTTTTTCTTTGGAAGACACAGGACTACTGTTCCTTAAAGGCATATCTGCTCAGGCAGGAACTGACAGGAGGGTGGTTCCTCCCTGCACCTGGCACAGCCCAAACTCTCACTTAGAAGCCACAGAGTGAAGCAGTGCTGCACTTGAGATACTACTACTACTACTACTACTACAGTAGCATGGAAGACAGCTTGCAGCTCCTTCTCTGCAAGCCAACTCCAAGCCCAGAGCACAGAAGATCACACATCTGTGTTTATCTGCTATGCCTGCATGCCCCCTTGCAGAAGCACCTGCTGTCCTCTGTACTCTGCACTCTGCAGTGCAGAGTTAATTTTCCTCACCATGAGCAGCCAGCAACAGGTGAGAGAAAGCCAAAGGTCGCTGTTAATTTTACTGGGCATCTTGCTAGTTTCTGGATTATTTTGAATTTCAGCCATGAGTTCTTCAGCACAAATCTTCTGGAATGACATCAATCCCAAACAACTTGAAAAGAAAATTCTCTCTTCTTTCTGTATCACAGAGCTTTTCCTGTGTTCCTCTCAAAATCATGGAGTGGTTGTTCAGACTGCATGTTCCATGATAGGCATTGAAACTGCTGTGAAGTTTCATACTAGTCATTCTCCTCTGTATGTGAAGCTTTAACACTTAGCCAATGGCAGTCTTCATGCAAGTGACACATTTCCCTGTTTTCTGTGTTTGAATAATGCTTACTATCATTTGCAAAAACTCCTTCAGATTTTCTCTCTTCACTGTAATACCCGTGAATTCTACAACTCTGAATTCCCTCTTACAGTTCTCTTTCTGCTACATCATTTTCTGCTTCTGCATTGAAATGTCTCTAATTTCACTCCCAGTCCCCACTGCTGTTCATCCCTATTTCTGGCAGCCTGTAGCTGGGTACTTCTACTGAGATTAATGACTCCAGTGAAAATCCCAGCACAAACAAGCAGTTGAATTTTCTCCTATGATGAGTACAGCAAGTGGAAAAAGAGTCACAAAGTTACTTCCATCCTTCAGCTCCACGGAAACAAGATTTCAGGTGTGTTAACAGAGTGAAGCCTCACTGCATCCTTGGCTTGGCCTTTGTCCACAGGCACCTAAATTCTCCTTGCAGCTCCTCAAGGCACTTGAAGACTCTCTGCTGCACACACAAGTGGGTTACTGTTCTGTGGGAACCACACAAGGATGACACTGAGTTCACTTGAGATTGAGGAAGAGGAGGGGAGAAGGGAAACCGTGCCTGCACAACTGAGCGGAGGTTGGAGCACTCACCAGTAAGTGAAAAGCATTCCTTCTTTGGCTGAGGCCGAGGTGGTTTCACTCCTTGGAACCATAGTGGAGCAGAGCTCATCAGCCATAGGTCAGTGAGAATAAAGTGATATGTGGTGGAAAGCAGAAGGGGTGGTGGGGAGAGAAAGGGGGGCTACTGTGGCTACACAGCTGTCATCAGGCATGCCAGATTTGTGGGGCCAGAAAGAGAGGGCAGCAGAAGGCACCTGCCTTTGCGGCCCAATGCTCATAGAAGCAGGAGGCCCATGTGTAGAGCTCTGTCCTTGATGTTACTGATGCAATTTATCCAGCAATTATTTTGGGACAAATACTGTGTTCCCATCACTGGGGCAGAGGTGTACATCTGTGCACAGGAGTGCTTGGGTACAAAGAAGACCTGTGTCATCAGTTTTTCATCTCTCCCTTAGCATTTCCCTCTTCTGTCTCGGAGTCCCACCTGCCTCTATAGTGCTGTGTATACAGTACCTGTGAAAAACCATTTCCAGATTTTCCAGCTTCAAGTCAAACAATATTGACTTTTAAGACAATTTACATTATTGACAATTAAGACACACAACAAATCCAAGGCACTTTCAGCTGAAGGTTATGAAAACACCAGGTTTGGGCAAGTCCCATAAGGCCATACCGGGAATTCCCTTCCTCCTGTTCAGTCCAGGTTGTAGCTGTGAGTGTTACACAGTCAGGGAAGACTCAGGCACTGGATTCAGTGCATCAGGGCCCAAAGTCTGTTACAGACCTACGGTATAAATCCTTTAATATAGAAAATGTTTGCATTGGAATAGGCAAAATTACAAAGATCAGAATTGAATTAGGCAATATTACAAAGATCAGAACAAGACTCTTCAACTGTAGCTCCGAAAAAAGGCTAAATTTTTGTCTTGTAGCCAAAAGATATGAAAATCTGTCACACTTAATAATTCTTTATGTCCTGTTAAGTGAATCATAATAAAATCAGAGGAGTTTGATTTTTTAAAATTAAAAAGGCTGTTCAGTTTCACCATGTTTGTATATTTTGTCACTTGTACAGATACTATGTGGGAAACAATAGGAAGCACCAAGTAAGCCTTTACTGAGCAGTATGGTGGTTAACGGGCAACAAATCAGAAGCTGGAGCTCTGATCCCGGTTCTGTTGCAGGCTATCTTCCTCATCAAGGCACTTAGGCAATGTGTTTTTGTTCGTTTAGGGTCTTAGTGTTTAGAAAAACATCAGCTATTTCAGATTTGGAGACTTCAACTCATTAAAAAATACAGGTTTTCTTCTTATAGTAAACAAAATGTATTTAAAAGAAATACCAAGATTAATTTGCAAGACCTTCTATAGCTTGCAAAAATGTTGCAGTTTTAACAAATAGGTCCTATATGTAATTTGTGGTACAGGAATAAAGTNTTTTTTTTTTTTTTACAGCAATGAAAAGCCTTATGATGTAAAATGACATAGTGCTAGCAGAGAGAAAAAATCAGATCCCTTTCCAGATATCACTGGAGGAAACACAGGGTCATCATATAACTTCATTGATTTTCCATAGGGCTGAGTCTGCCTTTCATTTCGATTCAACTCTATATCCATTGATATGAAACAGACCTTTCAGAGCTGAAAGCACTGATGCCATCACTGCTCCTGCTGAGTCCCAGGTTGTCCAACAGAATAACGTAACATGACATCTTGTATTTCTTAACTATTTTAACCCATTCATAGTTTCTCTGCTGCAATTCAGATCACTTTTCACAAGGTACAGGAGACAAGACTCAGTCTGAGACATGAGGTTTCTGTAGTATGATGATGAGCAAGCATGGAAACAAAAGGGAAGTCTTCCAAATTTAAGTGTGTTCCTATAATGTCAGATGAGACAAAGTCTGTTTCCATACCAAGGTCCACTGCAGCAATCACACACAGTAAAAGAAGAAACTGGGTCAAAAACTTTGCATCATCCTTCTAAAATTATATACACACACACACACACAGTGGCTCAACCTCCTCACTCACAAATGCAGATTGAAGAAATTATCTGGCCTCAAAATGGCTGTGGTTCATCACTAGAGAAGGTGCTTAAACTGAAGCTCCACTTCAGTGTAGGTCCACACCACTGCAGAGAAGTAATTACTCTGGCCTTAATGCACAGTCTGCATGGCTCCCGTGGGGAAGGAGGCAGGCGCGTCAAAAATAGAAAGATGTGCTGTACAGTGGAGTGAGGTGGAGAGAGAGGGGAGAAAATGATTCTGCAATTCCCAGAAATGGAGCTGACATAATTTTTTTCTCAGCTGTGAGCTTCAGGTCTATCTCCCTTCTGAATAGACTGGCTTGACACACAGCCACAACGTGAGGCTGCAACACACATTTGTCTGGGGAACAGGTGCCAGTGTACAATCCTAGGAACCTCAGACAAGGAAATATTTGCATGCCTGATAAATCTCCCTTAAAAGTTGTTTCACTTTCATTCAGCTACACTCAAAATCTGGATTTGAGCAAACCATGACATACCCCATATTACGTAATAGCCACCTCTGATCAACATTAATTTCATGTGAAAGAATGGACCATTTACGAACTTCCACTCTCCTAACACTTGTACAGTTACTGGTTGGGAGTCATCTCTGCATATTTCTTGCTCACAATACGCCTTGGGGGAGGCAAGGAAATGGGACATATTTCTATATTACTCATCCAATAATTTCTTTTATGTTTTCTGTCTTTATTGTCTAGGTATTTTTCCTTTAGATTCTTTCTAGAGAAGCAAATGGCAGACACGAGTGAACTGCTGAGGCTAATTCTGAATATTATCATTCCAGAACAAGGGGTGTAGGAAGTTATTTTTTGTTTGGAGGAATTTTAATGGAAGATTCAAAATCCCAGGTGGCAAAGCAGAGAGCTGGTTCTTTTCAGTGTTGAAACATTCAATTTTAAAGTAACTTGAGGGATCACTAGGCATTTATAGGCTCTTCACACCATATCCAACCTTGACCACATTAATGTTGTCCTGATTCCCATTTGGTGAATTAATAAACCAAGCTGGTATGTACATTCAAAATGCTATGTGTTTCTTACAGTGCACTTCACGTTCTAGACACAATTGTATGTACAGTACTTTTCTAGTGATAGTTTAAATACCTGGGTTATCTGGAAAAACAGGAATGTGAGCATCTGAATGTATTAGACATGAATATACAGATAACATCAACATTAAGGTCAGCAAAGAACAACTCAGTCTCATGTATGAGTATTTTTTTTTCTATGGGTTCTATTGGGTGGGTCTCCATTTTAATTTTTATCTCACCAACACTTCACACTGCTTAAAAACAACCACACATGGTTTAGAAATACATTTGCTCTTTCCTTATCATACAAATCAAGAGTATGTGAACATGTATGGTCAGCTGAGGGAATAATCATATTTTGCATGGGGATATTTGACTTGGCGCTATCATCAAGATTCTTGCAAATAGTGGCTGGCTCTACACTATCCACAGCTGTTTCTGGTGTGCAATTATCATCTGCTGGTTTTGTTTAAGTGAGATTTTCATATAGGACAGGATTAAGAAGAGAGAGAGGGGGCAGTGAATCTTTCCAGTGTATTCAGTGGCACAATTAATATCCAAGTATGGTCCAGAGCATTATGATGTACAAATCCATTTTCATTTTCTGTTGTTTACATACCTGAGGTTCTCGATGTCATTAGGAATAAAGTTAATGTCATTATAGGTAACATCCAAATACTAGAGATCTTCTAATAAAAACAATCTACAAAGAAATAAAATATAATTATGAATTAGAAATTAAAATTAGAAATGACAGAGAATCATGGAGTCAGAAAAATATAGGCTGAAGAGGACCTCTGGAAGTCATCTAGTCCTGCTTTGCAGCTCACAAAAGGAGTAGTGAAAGCTTTCAAAAGAGAGGTCTGACTGCTGGAAGCACCCTAATTTAAGTCACTTATCTGACATTTTATGGTCTTATATAATTGGCTGCATACAGATGATGAGTCAGAAAAGCAGGAAGGATGAGGATCACATTTTTAAGAAGTTTGAAAAAATACTGGATTATTTCCTTAGGTCAAGAGTCCTGTGCTCCTGAGGGAGACATCTAAAGGTCTAAACTGGTGCTGCTCTGAGAAGGATTTGGCCAGAACTCCCTTCCAGCATGCATCTACAACTCTGTTGTCCAAACACAGCCTTTACCCAGGCAAAAGCTTTATATCTAAGTCTATAACTAAACTGTAAAATTTCAGCTTAACATCATTTCAGTGAAGTCATGGAAAATAAGCAGCACGTATCTGTACAAGAAAGAAGAGTAAATTATTGATGACAGATTAAGGCAGACAAGGATATCCATTAAAGGGGTCGAGTCTGGAAGGTGGAACAAAAAGTAGGCCCAAAAGATACATAAAAATCAAATCAGCTTTATAAAGAAACACTCTCCCATGTTCAATGGTGTTAGACTTCACTCTGTAACTTTCCTAAGGCATGCTATACATATTCACTCAAGAAGCCTAGACAAGTTCTGGGCTATACTCATCCTCTAGAGAGGATCCAAATCATTCAAACATGCAATCCAAAACATCTTCAGAACCCAGGCAGAGGAACTCTTCTGCAGCTTGTTGCTCTTTTATCAAATTCTTTCTTTCATTTCTAACCTAGGAAGTTTTATACAAACTCTGATAGGAGAGCACTGCTTCTGCATTCTTCTTATTATTGTTGCATACACTGTCTCAAACTACATAGATCCTGAGATAATATTTAACAATTGCCTCATATAATTTCAAATACACTTTAATATATATAATCTGGCATCTAGTTCCATGTAAACCAGAACTTAATCAGTTTCACAACAGATACACAATAAAGTGTATCTATACAACATACACTACCTATTAATCCCTGTAGTATTATCAAATCTAAATCTAAGGGTTCCAATAAATATGACAGAATCTAAAGGTTATAATAAACACATAGATGAATGTAAATAATGAAGATTACTATAATGAAAGAGAATTTATATACTGCATTGGAGTTCAGAATTTTCTTAGATCACTGGCATCTGCTTTGCAAGGAAAACAATGCTTCAGTGCTGAAGATTTCGCAGGGTAGTAGCAGATGACTAGAGTCAGAGTAAGAAAGCACTGTCTGTATTTCATTAAAATTAAAATCCCAAATGAAAATCCTTCTTTGTATAAACAAAAATCTACAACGTGATTCTAAAGATGAAAAACATTTCCAGCAAAAAAGAAAATACAGTGCAGACATTCTCACTGGTAGCTGTGAAACATTCAAGAGATGTAGTATGAACAAGGCAGTCTGAGGAAAAACTGATGTCTAGGTCCCAAGTGGAAGTGTTGTGTTGCTTCCTGGAGCAGAAAATTGCTTTTAGCCTTCAGGGTATGTTTTTTAAAGATGCATTGCTGATGTTGCTGTGTTTAAGAGTCAATAGCAGCTTTCATTTAAAGTGTCTTTTGAAATTGTAACCTCATTGACAGAAAAGTGATCTTGTATTTCTTACCCTACCACTGCAAGGAAATGAAGTGCTTAGAATGACTTAAAACTAAATATTAGTGATTTAAAACTTAATATTAGAGTAGCTGTGGGGATAACTGATTTACATGGGTTTTTCCTGTAGTACCCTTGCCTTAAATTGTCCATTGTTTATTTCTTCTTTCTTTTGTCTCATCCTCTTTTGCGATTTCCTCTGCATCTTTACCATGTCTCATCTTCTTTCTGATACATCCTGCATAATTTTCAAGGCACTTACCCAGCACTGCCTCTATTGTGAAATTGTAATTCAACCCAAGTTATGTCAGCACCATTCAAAGTAGTTGGTTTGGCATTTTGCTGCCTGAGTAGACAGGAATGCTTGTGGCTATGCCCAGCAAAGACCAACAGGCAGGATTGTCATTCTTATGAACTAGACCTGGGAAGTATCTATCATCATTCTGCTCTGCTGGGAAACTTGCTTTGGAGAGAATCAAACCTCTCCTTAATTCATGCAAACCTGTAGTTTTGGGCTGCAAGTGTATTTGCCTGTGGATATTATCTTGACTAAGGAGACAGGCATATCTCTATTGGAAGCATATAAGGCAAGAACAAATGTGGTCAAACAGGCTGTGCATTGCCAGGCTCCAGCTGGGTTTGAAGAAGTGGTCCTTTGAATTGGATTTGCACTTGACCATGGTAAATCTGGTGAGCAGACTGTGGTGTGTCTTTACATTGGATTTTGAAGAGATTGTGGAATACACGCTCATTGCTGAGGGAAGCATCTGTTTGCCTGACTAGTCCATGAGCACTGCCAGACCCTTCTTTTCCATTTTCATTATTAGTACTCTTTACTGCTCTAGTTAGATATTTGTCCAAAAAGCCTTCCTCCTGAAGACAAGAGAAAAAAAGACATTTTTAATGAGGGATCTGCTGGCATCCTTTGTGATGAAAAGATCATGTGACAAATTCTCCATGCCCTATACGGATTTTTCTTGTTCAGAGAAAATGCACCAACAGTTAAGACCAAGCATCTCAGTGCTGCCAATCACTATATATGTTAGTCTTTTTTTTCCAAACAAATGCAGTTCTCCCACACACTGTGCTGAATGATGTGTTGTATCCAGTAGAAGAGTTGGCTCAGAAGCAGGACATATAGGACAGGTTATCAGAGGTACCTTGTGAGTTTAATGAAGAATGAATGAGCAGTGTTTGTTCTCCTGTGTGTGAAATATGGCCATTTGTATCACTGACAAGTCCCTGTTTAGGGATTCTGAATCCATTTGCAAGGTGCCATGTGCCAATGCAATGAGATCTTTCACCTGAGAAGTAGATGGGGCTCCTTTGGTGAGTGTTCCCCTCCCTGTATGCTGCACAGTGTTCCATGGATCACCTAAACCTCATGCTGATCCTACTGAATGGGAAAGGCAAATCAGGCAAATACCATATGAAAAAAGCACCATGGAAGGGACTTGTTCAAAGTGTGATAGCAAAAGGTCGGTTGTGGTCAAGAAACAGAGAACTGTGAAAGGAACAAGAGAACCAGCTTCTAGAAATTGTCTCAACAGTGACTGCAGGATCGGGCACTTCACAGAATTTCAGTCACAGGCAGCTTCACGGAATTTCTTATGCTTTTTATAGATGTTGTTTGTGTGGCGGTGGTCATGCGATGGATAATGCGTTGTCAGACATGCTTTAAGTCTATGAAGAACTGATGAGGCTGGTTGAGTAAAATATGAGCTGGGCCCCTTGCTTATCTAGAGCCTGGCTCAAGCAAGGGCTGACAATGAAACAATGCCTGGAGTGAGCCAGAGGCCTCACCTCTTACAGAGGTCAGACAGCCTTTACAGCTGCCTCAGCAGGTGGAGGATGACCAAAGTGTTCATTCTACCTCTGGTGGCAACTGTAAATTCTGACTGAAAGTAACCAACACCCTCATTAAGCCCTATTTGCATATAAACTTTTGCTCCCCTAAGAACGCAAATGAAGAGAAAAGTGAACGTGCCTTATATTTATGACTGCAGTCACCAAAACCCCACCTATAACATGCGATTCTTCCACCTCATTGGGAAGGGCCAAAAGTTACAGTACAGGCAAGGGGAGTTCCAGGACCAGAAAAAAAAAGGAAAAAAAAAGAGATGGGGGGGAAAGACCGCTTAGGTGAGCTTTGCACCTTCAACTACATTGGAGCAGATATACAGACATAATATATATACATCACTGATAGATCTCTGTTACTGTACCTTTGGTAGTGACATACACTAACACTGTGATTACTGCATTTATCACCAACTATTCTGAACCCACTTTCCTGTTGCTTCAATAAACTGCACTGGTTTTGAACGTGGATTGTACAAGTTCTTACTGAACTTGACCAGGCTGATAATGCCAAATTGGGTATAATCAGAAATTAAGCCCAGCCACACCCAGCCCCTCTGATCTCTGAAGACCAGCTGGCATGCAAGGGGCTTTATTTTCTGCCAAATTTCTATATCCTTAATGCAACAGTTGGCACTGAGCCCTAGTGTCCCACACTACTGTGGTGGGTTGACCCTGGCTGGATGCCAGGTACCCACCAAAGCCACTCTGTCATTCCCCTCAGCTGGCTAGGGGGTAGAAAATATAAGAAAAGGTTCATGGGTCGAGGTAAGGACAGGGGGACATGGCTCACCAGTTACCATCAAGGGCAAAACTTGACTTGGAGAAATGAACTGAATTTATTACCAATTGAACCACGGCAGGGTAATGAGAAAAAACTCAAAATCTAAAAGCATCTTCTCCCCATCCTTCCCCTCTTCCTGGGCTTAACTTCACTCCTGATTTTTCTACCTTATTCCCCTCAGTGGTGCAGGAGGACAGGGAATGGGGGCTGTGGTCAAGCACTACCACCATCGCTGCTGAGCTCAGCCTTGGCCAGCAATGGGTCCATCCTGGAGCTGGCTGGCATTGGATCTGTCAGACATGGGGGGAGCTTCTGGCAGCTTCTCATGGAAGACATGCCTTTAGCCCCCTCACTACCAAAACTGTGCCGTGGAAACCAAATACAAACTCTGTGTCAAAGGTTCATTTCATACACCTTTGTGCTGGAACTGGGTTCAGGACTTTGCCACCAGGGCTATCTCCAAAGACCTCATTCTGGAGGACTGTTGGGTCCTGAGCTACTCCCCGGTTTCTGAACAACACTGCAGACAGCAGTCATTAGTCATGAACATTTTTATCATCAAAGGAATACTTAGTAAATTATCCTTCACTCAGTCTCTTTAGCTCCACAATGGTGATGCTCTGTTCCCTTAGCACGGGAGACTCATTTCTAGGGATCTGCTGAGGGAGAAGTTATTCATTACATATCTCTGCTCTCAAAGAAAGCTGGGACCATTGGCTTATCTCCCTGGCTTTCCTGCCTTCAGCCACAGTGTCTGACAGCTTCCAGCCCTCAGATGGGCACAGCCCACCCCCATGACATTTCTGCTGCCTTTTCAATCAACTACTTCATTTTGTTACAGTCTCACTTTCTACATTCCCCTGCAAGGGAAAAGACAGTGACACGACACAACACTGTCTTTTTTTCCAGCCCAGGGCTTCTGCTCTTCAGTCTCAGTCTCACACTTGATGAGGCACAAAACAATCCATCCACCAAGATGATGGAAGTACCATTGCTGAGGAGTTGCTTGCTCATCAGTGGGCATGCTGCTGCATAAATATCTTCCAGGTGTGATAGTTACATTTGGAGGAATGTTCCTTGAACAAACTTTACTGCAAGCTCTTGTATTCCTGTCACATTTACTATATAAATACACAATCTATAAATAGCATTCATCACTAATATGTACTACTAGAACGAGAGCCAGCACAACAGAACTTTGTTTCCGGATAAAAGGTTTTTCTATAATTTTTAAAATGGCTTAAATCACTGAATCACAGCTCTGGTAGTGAGCCAGAAAGATTTACATCTGTTCGGGCAGCGCCAGACCGGAACTGTATCATACCTAAACAGATTTTACGAGACTTTCAAAATAATATTCAGCAGGGCTTAGTAATATCAAGGCACCAAAAGTTATATTACCTGACTTTTCAACCTTATTTCTTTAACTGAATTTTCTTTACTATTTTTCATACTGTTAGAAAGGTATTACTTTTAATGTATTATTGTTACTCCTTTTAATTTAATATTACATAATGAGGGTAAGTACAGTATGACAGTATTCTAACAAAATGAAAATTCAAATTACTTACCATTTCTCTCAAGCATCATAAAAACTATTTTGATTTGTTTTCTTTCTCTTTGCCTGCTTCATTGACTATGTGAAGACTGAGGAGTTTTAGCTATTTACATACTCCTACAGAATTACAGAAGCTAGATGGAAGAGACCCCAAACTTGATTTGGCCTCTTTATCTCAGTCATAGGGACAGCACTGATTTTTCATGCTACAACTTTATTCTACTGTGCTGATCTGTGAAAAAAAATTGTAAAATTTCTGTATTCTATTTTTTTACAGCAGATCCTGGGGCCTGATGCTGTTGATAGAAGTCAGTAAACCTGCAGGGATGCCAGAGTTCTTCTATACAGATCTGTCTTCAGGAGTGGTGCCTAGTTTCCATCTTATTTATATATTACTTAGGTTAAAAATATTATAATTATAGATCATGTTATTGTTTTTCACATTTATTTTTAAAGGTTAGTCCTTAAATATTTAATCAATAGCTACTTTATATAAACTAGAAAGAGCTTTTCATTCACATATATAAGAAGCACACAAAATGCCTGGCTATTTCTGAAGCATACTGCATGGCAAGTCCTTTGTCTTAATTAGAAATCCCTGACACCTGTAAAATAATATAAGCCAAGATATTTGTTTCACAGGATTGTATATTCTGAGAAGAGCATGACCATCCCCCAAAATGTCATTTTTTCCATTTTATCTGAATCCACGTTGTATCTCACTTCCCCTATGGTCTGACTCTATGTGATCCAATTTTATTTTTCTTGACACAGGCAGTTTTTTAAGTTATGTCTCATATTTTCTGATGAGCTAGGGGGAATGCCTCTATTATCCAGTGGGTAGTATTCAAATCTGATAGGTGGAAGGCTCAACTTCCAGGACCTGCCAAGAAGACTCTTCCCCAATTTATGTGAAGAGCCTCCCAAAGAGATGCAGGTCATACGGGTCATACTGCAGTCTCATTCACACTGCTTTGCACTAGTAGCTGAACTGCCAATCTATCTTCTTCTGTGTTAATTTTAGAGAACACACGGCATTTGCAACTGTGCACCACAAAAACAGTCTTTCTGCAGTTTACCTTTGTCAACATTCTCCCTTGGTGTAGACAGCTTAGACAGCAGCTTAGGAGGCAGAGGTCTACGGAGCAGTTTTGGCTGCTCAACCATTTCCCTCTCAGCCTTTGTTCCTGATAGATAAATGAAGATATTTCAAAAATCAGAAAAATCTCACTATGCAAAACAAAAGAAATAATCATCTCTAGTTTAAGGTGCTATCAATGTCTGCTTAGATAACGCAGATGATAAAAGAGTCATAACACATGAGAAGTGGCCAAAAAGGGCATTTGTTCTCTTAGTGACAGCTGGAACAGTTTTTCTAGTTATTATTAGTGTTTCACGAAATAAATCAGTGACACTAATTAAAAAAAAAACCAAACCTATTCTATTAATTTCAAGTGCTTGCATTAAAGAATGTTACTCAGCACTTGGGGTGGTTCTGTGCAGGGCCATGAGTTGGACTTTGATGATCTGTGTGTGTCCCTTACAACTCAGGATATTCTATTATTCTATGATTTATAATTCTATGGTTCTATGACCTTTGTCACAAAAGGTGAGGCAATTAGAGTTTCTAATCTCTGAGCCAAAAGAGGAACAGTAAAATAGAGAAATGCCCCATGACAGCCATTGCGAAAGCTCCCAGAAACCGTTTTCTGCTGGATAAACAGATTTAATAAGAGCAACTATTAACCCTGGGAAAAGGCCGAATCTGCAAGTAGTAATTTTATTCTTCTTTCTACTTTCCTATTAGTTTATGAATGCATACAATGACACTGATTTCAATCAAAGAATGTCTGATTTGGTTTCAGAAATCCTCTTATTAGTAGCCAATTTTAGCAAATATCTGAGTCACTGTAATTTTCAAGATTATCTATATCCTAAATTGCAGAGTTTGTTGGTTATATATTTTTTCCTGAAGGGCTGAAAACATCTTAGACATCGTACAGGATAAAGACTCACTCCTAAAGAACTGGAAATCAGAAGGAAAACACATAAGGGAAAGCACTGATGAAGGTGACTTTGAAGAGAAACTCAAAGTGCCATCAGGAAGCTAATGGCTTATGGAAAGATTTACAAAGATTAAGAAAACTGTCACATACACCTAGAAGCAAGGACACCTCTAGGCAATTTTTTTTTCCCAGTAATGTGAGTTGAAAGTAGATAAACTTGAGACTTCAGTGCAATTTTGCATGTGGACAAGATTAACTTAAATCAAGTGCAGCATTATATAAAACTGTGATGGAAAGAAAAACAAATACTGTAATGACAAGAAAAAAGACAGTCCTGAAGTGAATAAGCAGTAATTACTTCAGCCTTGACACTTAGCTCTTAGACTTGAATGGCACTTAAACAAGGAGCTGGAGAAAGGAAGAAATGGGGGAAGTTTAAAAAGGAAGACTGGAGTTCAATTATCGCCATGCTGAGTTTGAATAAATGGACAAACATTTCAACAAGATGAGGTATCACGATACAAAAATGGTTCCTGATGTTAACCAGAGGCTGGGAATGGTATCCTTGCAATAGACTGGAGGAAGAATATATAATATTAAAAAAACCTGTGAACCAACAAACACCAAACAACCCAGTAACAAGAAGAACTCTCCTCCATCCCCCAGTGCAAGACCTCTTAAACAGCCAAAGAAGTTGAATTCGAGGAACAGGAGCAAAACACTCTGTAACTATGTTTGTACTTGATACACTCCAGCTTAACATTCCAGTCTTTTCATGATAACAGTTCTGCCACCTGCCACATGGACATTGCACAGGAAGTTATTCAGCTTGAAAGATACCTCAGCAGGTCTCTAGTCCAAGCTCCTGCTCACAGCAGGGTTGACTATAAGCTCTGAGCAGATTACTCAATGCTATATGCAAGGATGGAGACCTCACAACCTTCTGGGCAACCGCTAGGCCTCCTTCCCACACTGATAATAACCAAGACCTGGAGTGCGCACCCAATTAGGGCACACATCTAAAGATAAGTGTGTTTGTGTTCTCTCATTCATAGGTAACCTGTGTTGAAACTGGCTGACAGATCAAGGATGGTGAGAAATGGTCGCAGACTTGGTTAAGAAGTTATCAGTGCCCTGAGGAGCACTGCCTGCAAAATTCCAGGAGGAAGAACAGACTGGAAAGAAATGAGGGCCTAGGATGGAAGTGGAATGGAAGAATTCCTGAAGTGAGTGTACACAGCACATTTAGTTGGCTCAGAGATTGGGAAGGAGGTGAAAGCACAAGAGGAAACCTGTAGTTACAGAGGTTGATGAAGAAACGCAGGAGGCTGAGTGGGGGGAATGGAGCAAATGCAGTGCAGACAAGAAACCCTAGTGCTTCTGGCAGGGAAGAAAAGAAGAGGTGTTCAAGCTACTAGAGACAAAAATGATAAACGCACGTCAAAGGGAGAGGGAGCATGATTTTTCTCATGAGATAAAACTGACCATTGTATTTGGTGAGATTTTAGGTAAAAATCAAAATGAAATCAGAAGGGAATCACAGAATATTCTGAGTTGGAAGGGGCCTGTGCAGGGATTGAACTCACGACCTTGGTGCCACAAAAACATGTCTGTGGTCGCTATTGTAGGTGCAGTTTAGTTCAAGGTACCAGGCAGCTGAGCCAGCAAGACTCATCACTGCTACAGAAGGAAGAACAGAAAACTGGTAGTGAGGAAATTGAATGTGGTGAAGGAGCAAAGGAAGGATGTGTCTGTGATGAACCCTGCCAGGTTGCTCCTTAAGTCAGGGTCTGAAAAAGGGGGGAAAACAATTCTCAACAAACGTGGATCAAGGTACCATGGTACAGCTGGATACAGCTGTATTCTACTCTAACCATAGGTGCCAGGAACTTTCTGCTGCGCAGTATCAAAACCGGGCCAACACTGATAAGGAGAAAGCACCTGTTCTGTGTATCAGCTTAGAGCAGAACTCGTTACAGAAGTGCCTTTAACAGCGTATTTTACTGAGCAACGCCGTGACTGCCCAGTGTCACACACCAGGCTGGCCTTGGGGCCGTTCCCCGGTGAAGGGGCGTGTCCGGGGCGTGTCCGCGGGGGGTGGGCGGGGCACGGGCGGTGGCGCCGGTGGGAGCGGGCGGAGGGGCTGTGGCTGCGGGAGCGCGCCCGCCCCCCGGCCCGGCATCGCCTGTTGCTGCGCCGCTCCTCGCTGGTAACTATCCTCTGTAATTGTGGTTCTAGATGGAGGAGGTGGTGATGGTGGTCGTTGGCNGGGAATCCCGGGATGACCCTGCCGGCTGCGGGAGCGGTGCGGGAATCCCGGGATGACCCTGCCGGCTGCGGGGCGGTGGGAGCGGTGCGGGAGTGCCGGGATGACCGTGCCGGCTGCGGGGAGCGGTGCGGGAGTGCCCGCGGGGGGCGCGGGGGTGGCTGAGGCGGCGGGCGCGGTGCGGAGCGGTGCCCGGGGAGCGGGCAGCCTCGGAGCGGGGGAAGCGGGGCTCTGCTGTCGGTGTCACACTCTGCACCAGCACAGCCGTGCCGCTGACTGTGCTGGATGGGGTAGCAGGTGTAAAGCTGGTGCTTCTTCCCGCAAACCGGGTCGAGCTGAGCCAAACCTTTTCAAATTAATCTCGGCAATATAATTACTTTGAGAACTAGGCCCGGCACCGCAGTCCTGATTCAAGCAAGCCCCATTTGATCCAGTCTGATAGAAATTTTATCTGGGTACAAAGTCTTTTGAGAGTGACTTACAAACACGGGATAGGGCAGAGAGAGAGACTGGAGAGGGCAGGGGTGAGGGTGGGATACTGAAGTGGAGGCAGTTTTAGCATCTCTGGTAACTGAAAATGTTCTCTTGAGGCTGCATTTAGGGACTGATGAGTAGTCTGCATCTGTATTCTGTGAACACTGACTACCCAGCATAGTTTTCCCTGTCAAAAGCTGCTTGGCTCATACATTTAATCTTAGCATTTACTTTTTAAATTCGTTTTTGTCCACAGGGTCCCACTAAAGACAGCTTTTTAATAGCTGTAATAGTTTTGAAAATTTCTGATGGGCACTTCCTGTGCCTCACTATGGAAATGAAGAAGCTGCTTTGCATGTTGCAGATGACTCTGCTGTTTGTCTCCTGCCTGCAAGGTTAGCGTTTCCCTACCAGGCTGGCAGCAATCAATTTCCTTCTCCTTCCTCTGCTTCTCTTCTTCCTTTGCACGTACTCCACTGCGTAGAGTGGAATAGGCTGAGGGAAAAATTTGGATGTCTTTCCTCAAAAGAAGCTGCGTAAATGAAATTAAAGGTATGGCTACAACATGTATAACAGAGGGATTATTTAACGCACCAAAGCATTTACATTTTTCTTTATGTAATCGTCATTCAAGTATCAATACAGTGCCCGAGTGATTTATTTCATCATTGGCTTTTGTGCTTAGCGGTGCGAGGTTGAAAGGAAACGTCACCACAAACAAATACACATTAGCTGTGTGCCATGTGGGACCACGGCCTCTCCCCTGCTGGGCTGTGAGCTCTTTTGGGCAGGAGTAGCAATGGTTGTGTCTGCACTATGGAGCTGCCCTCCCCTGTGTGGTGCTTGGGGCTGGTGGGACACGTTACTGCCCACCCTGACACCCCTGTCTCTGGGAGGTGGAATGGGGGCGTTTATGTTTGCCTTTCGGTTTGGAGTTAGGGCACAGCTAGTGTGAGCATCCAAACCTGGGAGCCCAGGCACACTCCTGAGTGCCCTGGTCAGATGTAAGTGCATGCACTGAAGGTGAAAGCCTCAGGAAGGCTAGGAGGATACCCGAAGGATACCAGAATCCTCCTGCTGAAACATTTTGCATGTGTTCCTGCCACTGACAGTGAAATACTGGGTTGCAGACTTCCCTTGGAGGTAAATGTAGAATTGAATACAGGAGTGTGACTTAGGCTTCCTTTCCTGAGGAACTTTTGCATCCTGTATTTTGCAAGGAGGATGAAATTTTGCTCTTATAGGGATTTCTGGCAAAACATTTCCAGGCCTCAATGGAACTGGGATTTTTCTCCTGTCAGATGAGAGGAATAAGATGGTCTTTGTGTTTGCAGGATCAAAGCCTGTCTTTTTTTGTTTCAGCATAAAAGATAATTACAAGAGCTGTACTTAAACCACCATCTCACTCAAAGGCTGAGTTTTCTCTGGTGGGAAGGGAGCCCTTTTCCACTTTCTGTTCCAGACCCTTCCCACAGTGATGGCAGGGACCACGACAGCAGCTGGATGATGGCACTGCCATCTGAGCAGGAGTCTGGTGTGACAAGACACATGGGAGGGTCTGTGTCCTGGTCCCCAGCAGTCTCTGTCATTGATCTCCACTGGAGATCTGCCTTGGGTGACTGGTGGGTTTATGCTGCTGCCATCAGCTGCTTCCAAAGTGGCTACCTGTATTCCTCTAAGAATTGTTAGGATGTACTGACTACAAATGAGAAAATCAGCAGTAGTGGCAGTCCAGCAATGGAGAGTGCTCTACACATTATTCCTGAGTTAGACAACAAGAAGAAACTCAGATGAGACTTCCTTTACCACAGTACTGCATCATGCAGTGCTTCCTGGCCATTAATGCTTTCTCCCTCACATCCCATCACCATGTCTATGACAGACTTGCAATTCCTGAATTTTCCCACATGTAATGCACACAAGGGGTAGCCCTTGATAAAAAATAAGTCCTCAGAAAATGCTTGCCCTCTGATCGTCCGTTCAGAATCAGAGAAAGGAGCAGTGCTCTGACAGGGAACATGGGCAGGGTTTTGTTGGGAGCATGTGCTTGGAGATCAAAAGGAGAAACTCAGAGCAGAATGTCTTTTGTTCCTCCACAGGCACATGTGTAACCTGTACCACTGCTAAATAATCAGATTTATTTATTTATTTATTTATTTATTTATTTTACAGATAACCTGCAGCTTTTTCTCAGGAAAATACAATCGTTCATCTGAAACGATAGTCTCTTCCTTGTATTAGAGAACCCACATTTCAGTTTTGAGAGATGGACGAGATAAGTACCAATTGTAACAGCGTGGGTTACCAAAATGGGATGAATTTCACCCGGAAGCTAGGACCATGCTGCTAGTCCTCCTGCTGACCTTTAGCATTGGCAACATAGGGAGCACACAGCTGGAAGATTCCCAAATAGGTGACAGCATTAGAAGCTGGACTCGAGGGATGGATTTCTAAATTGATTGTGGACTCTGCAAAGAAAACACTTCTTTTCTCTCAGTATTTTGCTTTTTTCAGGCTCTCCCTGTGCTGCCTGTAGGCAGAGTCCCTGGCCCAGCTAAGAGCCCTGATGTTGGTCCCACTGCATGCAAGCTTTAAAGTCTGCGTGGGATGGGGAATATTACCCATGTAAGCATCTACCACCTGCAGGCTTCCTATTTTCCTTTCTCTCTTACCTTGTAACTTGGTGACCCCAGGTATTTACAGTGCATTCATTTCCTTCTCACTTACAGGAAGACCTCTGGTTCATTTGTTTCTTATGGGAAGAAAGCAGTCCACTTAATCAGCATTTAAAATAAACCTTAATTTGTATTTTAATCTGCTTTAGTCATATTTAATCTGTTTCTACTGTGAACATCCTTATACTTTTTTTCCCTAGGGTTTTTCTCTGAATCAATATTTAGCATATTTCCCTAGTTTAAAATTGATGTGTTTTTGTTGGTTTTCATTATTGAACCTTCAATATTTACTCTTCCTTTCCTGTTGTGACATTTTAGCACTAGTAGTCCTTTATTGGATTGTGCCTGTATGCCCTTGACTACTGCTGTTTCAGAAGCCACTGAAGTTGTTTGCAGGGCTTTTTCTTTAAAGAAAGTCTCAGAAGAAGGTCAGCGCATCTCATTTTGCTCTTGCAAGCCCTTTTCCTGCAGAAAGTGGACCGTTTTAGCTGGGAACACTCATAGGAATGAGCTAAATAAGCATGCATTTACATCAGAAAAGTCTCCTTCCTCGTAGCATTGAATTTTAATGTAACCCACTGAGTATGAGGTTTGGGTAGATGAACTCCAAAGCTTTCATTCCACCAACATATACACAGTCTTTTCTTCTCAATGTATTTAAACTGTGTACCACAAGATGGAAAAGCATATTTAAAACTCTAGTGTCAAAATATTTGGGGGGAGTTATGTGGCAGCACATTTAACATCTACATCACATTTTAATCGGCAAGTCCAAAAGCTTTTGGAAATGGAGGTCAGCATCATTCTGGAATTGATTTTCTCAAAGATAAAGCACTGTAAATGCAGGGGTAAAAATATTTGTTTCAGACACCTGAGTACTTCACAAAATGTGTTTGTTCCTCTAGACAAGAATAGCCATATTTCTTATAACAGTGGAATTTCTTTCCTCATTATAGTTCCTGTCACCGTGCGGTTATGTTGCCTAACCTTGAAATGAAAGCAGTTTTGTTAACTTTTTACAAATGCTCGTTGCCGTGTTGGGATTGAATTGCCTATCCATCTCAGGGCAGATAAAAACCCCCGAAAAGTTTCATTTTCTTGCATGTACTGGTAAAAGGGAGCCAGTGTGCTGGGTAAAAGAGGAATTGAGTGGGAAAAAAATCTGAAAAAGAAGGCACCTGCCTTTTTTTTTTTATTCGAATAGTTTTATATGGTCATCATTTTAGATAACAAGGAAACAAAACCCAGTGTCTGCTCTTACGCAGAAGTTTCAAGTTGAATCACTGAAAACATACCTTAAAATAGTATCTTTAGAAGCTACTTCTTTTTTTCATGATAATGTGAAGAAACATGAGAACATTCTCTGATTTTTATATAGAAAAGGTCCTGAATGACTGACTTTAGGAAGTTGTCAATGAAATTTTTCTTTTGCTTATGGGAAGAACTCCAAAGATGAGATTTCAGTGTATATTACAGACAAATTCTTCTTTCCATTTACAAGAAAACAAATAATTTATGTCATAAATCAACATATCTTAATAAACTATACATCTTTTACCCTACTTTTAAATTCAGAAGCATCTGTATTAAGCATCAGCAAACTTCTAGCATTTTTTCCCTGTTGTTTTCTATCCAGTCCTTGTTTGCATGACATTCTGTAAAGGGATGATTTTTGTCTTCTTCTCCTCCCCATACATTTGCTGTCTGTTTGTACAGGTGGGTGTCATGACTTCACTCGTCCATTTCTTCGCGTGTGTATCCAGGTCAGAGTTTTCAAAGTAAAACTTAGATTTCAGATTACCCAGTTTAAGACATCCAGGCATTCCAGAATCTCAGAGTTCAGCCAGGGTTAGAGAAAACAGCAAAGGAACACAGCATAAGTGGAAATAGCTTGGATTACATTTTGCAGGCACAGTGAAGCCATTTGCATGTTAGTGACTTGATCAGCTTGGTTCTAATGAGGAAAGTTAGCCAGAACTGTGATTAACACAGGAAGTGTGAGCAGGGATGTACAATGAGCAGCAACATCAGTTCATTTTTTTTGCCTATGAATTAAAATGAAGTAGTTTATGTGTTCTTAAAAAACCCTTAGTTTCCCCTAACAGCTCTTTTCTTGGACCCAGCTCATCAGGAGGGGTCTTCACTGGCTGATGGAAGGCTAGGCAGAATAACTCCTGGCTCCTCTTGCCAAAAAGACCAAGAATCAGAGGAAAGTATCTGCCTCACCAGACATCCAAAGCCAAATGCCTTGTCCAGGTGTCTGGTGGGGTTGTCCCTCTAAAGAAGCCATCTCTGACCGTGGGAACAGGCTCCCCTGTACCTGGTGGGGATACCTGAGCTGCCATCAGTCGACAGTCCTGGGGGCATCTGCTGCCTAGGAAATGGTGCAGTAATAACGTGGAATCACATGGATAGAAAATGCCAGAGGGAAATTGGGCAGAAAAAGAACCACCATGCTGCTCCCTGCCTGATGAGGTGAGGTTGATGGCCACTGAAGGTCTCCCATGCTCGTGGAAGAGTGTGTCTCAGAACCATCATCAACCTTTAAAAAGGTCATCTTTGAAAAGAAACTGTTTTTGAATATGCGTGTCAGTAGGAAGCCTGGGGTTTGGGTAGTATTGGAGGTGTCAGTATGCACAGGGCATTTGGGACAAATAATTCAAAAAGTTCTGCAAGAGAAAAATACTATTTTGCACAGTTTGCTTTTTGATAATGGTAAATGTTTGACACGATGAGGCAGTAATCAGTTTCTTTATTCTTATAGTGCAAACACAGTTCTTGTGTTGTCTGTTTGCCTCAGAGAGATTGCTAGGTCATAAAAGAGATACCAAAGGAAAGATACTTCCCAGAAAATGAGGAAGAGATTTATAGTCAATCAGAGAGAGAAAATGTCCTTACCAGAGCTCCCTTAGACCCACCTTTGGTCTCCTGTATGTAACAGGATAGATGACACTTTTTACTTCTGGTTTCTACTATCAGAAGGAATCAAAATATTTGTTAATATTAATCACATTTTTTTTAACAAATAGCATCCTTCTCCTTCCTTCTCTTTATTTTGGGCATTCATTCAGTTAAAAAGGCAGTGCAGTCTTAATGCTGTGATATACCAATGAGCCCCAGTAATTTTGTGTGAATGCTACACATGTAGGTGAGAAAATAATTTTTCAAGCAAATTCAAAAGCAGCCGTTAGATGAAGACTGTCATTTTACACTGGTTTTCAGATAACCCCTGCTGCCTGCCCTTGCTGCAAAGCTGTGAGTGCCCAAGTATTTGCCTATGTCTGCAGTTCCTATCTAAATCCCAATGTCCAGACTTTGTCAACATCCACTTTCAGAATTACGTGCCCAAGACAGGCAAGCAGAAGGTCAGAAGAGGAACAACCAGCCAACAGTTAGATCACTATTTCAAACAGTGAGAGGTCTCTTTTGGACAAATGTTTTAGAAATATGTCTTTTTTTTTTTTTTTAGTGAGAGAAGTAGAATAGATAAGTCAGCAGCAGCTCAGTTGAGCTAGCTTCTTTAAGCAGACTCAAATATTTCTCAGAATCTCAGAATTTCTGTACTACTGTGCCTTCATTGTCTACATGCATATATTTAAATGGGTTTGTGCAACCAATGGTAACCAGAAATCCTAGTAGCTGCAAGAGAGGTATCCCCTTAGGCTGTGACCACCATGTATCTGGCATGCATTTATCCTCTTATCCTTCCTCTCAGAGACTTTCTTGTGGTGGGATTTGAGGGCTCTCTTGTGTTGGCCCAGGTGCACAGAATCTATGCAGTGGCATTGTCCCAGAAACTTCAGACAGACTCTTGGAATAGTTTGGGTTGGAAGGGGCATTTAAACATCATCTTGTTCCAACTTCCCCTGCCATGGGCGGGGACACCTTCCATTAGACCAGGTTGCTCAAAGCTCCATCCAGCTTGGCCTGGAACACTTCCAGGGATGAGGCATCCACAGCTTTTCTGGGCAGCTTGTGCCAGGGCCACACCACCCTCACAGTAATTAATTTCTTCCTAATAACTGCTCTAAACCCATCCTCTTTCATCTTAAAGCATGCCCTTGTGAAAACTCCCTCTCCAGCTGTCTTGTAAGCCCCTTTAGGTGCTGGAAGGCTGCTAGAAAGTCTCGCTGGAGCCTTGTCTTCTCCAGGCTGAACAACCCCAATTCTTTCAGCCTGTCTTCATAGGAGAGGTGCTCCAGCGCTCTGATCTTCTACGTGGCCCTCCTCTGGATTTGTTCCTGCAGGTTCATGTCCTAATGTAGGGGTCCCAGCTCCAGTGCTGAAGCAGCACAGGTAGGGGTCTCATAACGGTGAATAGAGGGGAAGTATCATCTCCATTGATGCTTCTTTTGATGCAACCAAACCAGAAGCCTTTGTTTAAATGCTGACTTATTTTGCAGGGGCAGGTAGGAAGACCTGCTGAAAATATGTCCTTTGGTAAAAGCTGGGGTTTGAAAGGTACCTGTGTCTGGGAAGGGAGGCCATGAAGTTTTGATGCCAGGCTGCAGAGCAGCTGGTGCATGGGCTCTTAGTAAGTGTACAGTAATGTCTTTCTCATTCATGAGTCTACATCTCTTTCACTCACTGAAGGAACATTCCCTTGGGCACACAGTAGCTGTAGCATCATGGTTCTCGTGCCTGCTGTCTTTACAGTGCTGTGTCCAAAAATTAACTTGGCAAAGATGTCCCTGGGCTTTAAGCAAAGAAAGCCCACAGTGCTGAAATCCCACTGGGATATGGAAGTACACTTACTTTTACAATTAAAGGCAGCAGCTCTTCAGCAATGGAGGAAACGGAGATTGCACCATACAGCTTAGACTACTGTGGAAATGTAAACAAAAACTAAATCTAGTCTTTGCAAAGGCACCTCCAAACCCTCTTGTTTAAATGGAATTTGCAAGCCAGAGTGTGCCCTGTGCAGTTGGGGATGCATTACAGTATCAGTGTGCTGCTCAGAAGCATGGTTAGTCTTACTTGTCTGAGAAGGGAGGCAGGAAGAGATGGGTTTGTGGGGGATTGTTGCAAGCCATCAGAGCCAAACCCCAGTTTTTCTTCCTCTTCCTGTTGCAGTGGCAGGAGCAGCTCACGTGCTTAGGAGAGAGGGGAACCAGGCAAATTGGTGGGATTTTCTTTAGTGTGAGGTCTTTGCCTGGCTCTGCTATAGTTCAGTGTTTCTGTCCAGTGTTTCTGATAGCTAAAATGGATATTTCATTACACAGCTGCTCAGTCATGTAATATATAATGCTGTGAAGAGCTGAAGAACATACCTAGTTAAACCTAAACCTTACTTTCCAGAGTAGTGCTTAGAAAAGGATTTAGAGTTCCTGTCCTGTCAGAAACTCATTGCTGCTCGTGTGAAGCTTATAACTCACCAGGTAGCCAAAGACACAGAAATGCCTGAAGGAGCATTAAACAAGCAAAAGCAAGTTTAACCAGCAGGCAGACTGGTCCTGCCACTCTTGATACTGAACCCTCTTTCCCTTAAGCTATTTGATGATTTGTGCTAACCTTTTATCTCATTTCACCTTTCCTGTGTGCCTGACCTTTAGCCCTGGCTAGCAAAGTGGATTGAAATAAAAACTAAGAATGCTCCTTCCTACTCCCCCACCCTTTGCAACTCTCTGAATGATGGTGGTAGAGTAAACCATTCTTCTGTCTGTCTGTTATGTCTGGTTTCTCTTACCTCCCTCTCTCTGTCATCTGGCAGAGTGCAAGGTCTTTGGGAAATCTGTCTTTCTTCTCCTGTGTCTGTCTTCAGTTCCTGGAACCACAGTGCCTGTAGGCTCCAGGAGCTTTTGTAGAAATCAGCCATAGGGAAAAAGAAGACACAAAGATGTGAAGGAAAAGCTGAGCACCCAAGTGCATTCTGGAAAAAAAAAATTCTCAACTTCATTTCGCATTCATCTATGCTTGATGTGCCAGAGGGGATGACCAGCACTTCACAGTGCCTGAGACCATTTTTTTATCCTCAAGCAGCAGTGTGACTTCCTGTGCCTGGTCCCAGGTTTTGGAGTGGACTCCTTAGCCAGTCTGTACATACTGCACATGGCAGCGCTTGCCGGGTGCTTCAGTGGGAACATGGCCAGCAGAATGGCACTGGGGCAATCCCAGCCCCAGGCTCCCTGCATGCCCATGTCTTGTCCGTGGCACAGCTTCAGCTGCCTGGCCAGGAACAGGGATGGTGGGGCTGCTGGCCATGCCTCAGTTGTCCATACACGCCAGTTGTCCACTTACAGGCCACGACATAAAGGTCACATTGGCCAGTGGTATCATCTGCAGAGATTTCCTTCATCTTCAGTGTGTTCAGGGGTCTGTATCTCTGCTCTTTGGGAGCAGCTGAGCTCCGAGTTGATGGAGTTTGCCATTCATTGCATGAGGTATGGGTAAATATTCAGGAAGGGGCTAAACAGATCTGCCTGAGATCATCCTCCAAAGCCATGCTGCTCACTCGCTCAGCTGTACAATGAGGGATGGAAACTGGGCAGCAAAGCCAAGTGGGGCTAGTGACACTGTCCCTTTCGGGGTTTTGGTGTAGGGCATGGGTTGTGTGCACCTGCTCCTTACAGGTCAGTGAGTGCCTGGGAAAATGGACCTCACTGATGACTTGAGGATGACCTGCAAAGATGCCGTGGTCTGTGCATTTAGTGGGATGCAGAGATGAATAGGGCCAAACACTTGCTCCTTGTGCTGTTTATATGAGGGATTTTTGGGCAGCACTCTGGAGTAATTTGGGTTTTTTCCAGGATTTGTGACAGCAAAGAGGGCAAAGTGATCACTGTATGTGTCACTTGGATAGCACAGGGCTTTTCTCCTGGAAGGCCTTGGCTTCTAAATTCCTGACACCACCGACAAACACACACGCACACAAGATCAATACAGTTTGGAGTTTGTGTTTGCTACTGAATTGTTTAACATTTCAGTTTCCCCTGTGCCCCTTGAGCGCTTTGTCAAAAGAGCAATTAATGTTTGTTTCAAGTTTGTCTTTTAGATAACACTCCAGCTTAAAAGTTTTGTTCTCTTTTTCAAGAACAGTCGTTTAGGGGCTCTTTTGAGTCTTCTGACATTTGAAAACACACCTGATGTCTTTGCCTCATTAGCTTTCAGTGTGCATTGGCCACAGCAGCACAGAAAATGGAGCAGCTAAGTGCAGATGTGGAAATGAGGAACTCCTCTGCTTGTCTGTGGGCGTGCTCTGCCTGTTCCCTCGTGGTGCAGGCAGCTCCTGGATGATAGTCACAGGGAGCAACACAAGCAGCATCTCTGGGATCAAACTCAGGTCACCTGACGTGTCTGACACTTCACCATGGTACTTGTTTTTGAGTGGTGATCTTCCGTCTCTCTGTGCTCCCTCAAAAATCTTCCACTTCTAGCAGTGAGCAAAATTAAAGTCTGGTTTTCTCTTCTAAAACATGTGCCTTCTGTAGGATTTCTAACTTAATTACTATCCCAATATCGAGGGTCTTCCTGACTATATTTTTAGTCAGGTGCTAAATATGTTGTTTGCTAAAACTTGTCCAGGCTGCCTCAAACTTTCACTCAGGAGTGTCTTAGCCACCATTAGTGTCAAAGCCTGGCTACTGCTCTATAGAGAGAGACTTTGAGAAGAGGAGCGTGCCTTCGGGTGGATACCCTTCAGTTGCTTTGCAGGGTGTATTCACATCTTTTCTAGCCTTATCTCAGCGGATCTTCCAAGAAATATCAACGCCGACCAGTAGGAGAGGAAGGTGTTTGACCAGGAAAATTAATTAAAAAAAAAAAACCAAAAAATCAAGGAAAAGTTTCTTTTTGCATACTTGAGATAAGCAACACTGATACTGAAAATATGAAGGAAACATAACTGGTTTTTTGTGGTGCCAGCTATAATCAGTGTTCGTCATTGCTAGAGGGCGCAGTGTTTCCCCCTTCTAAAGCTTTTTCCTCTTGTGTTTTTAATTTATATGTGTCATGGAAGAGATTAATCTCAAATACAAGCTCTGACTGAGAAGTCTAGTTAATCGCTATGTAAAAACATTATGAGGACTAGATTTGTTCACATTCCTTTACAAAAATAGAGATGTGACATGTAAGAGTTTGTTGGATTCAGGACCTTTGTGAAAAGCCTGACCTCAGATCACAGAATAATAGAATAATAGAATCACAGAATCACTTGGATTGGAAAAGACCCTTAAGATAATGTTAAGTTCAGTGGTAAACCAAGCGCTGTCAAGTTAACCACTAAACCATGTCCCTGAGTGCCACATCTACACATCTTTTAAATACCTCCAAGGATGCTGACTCAACCACTTCTCTAGGTAGCCTGTTCCTGCCTAGGGAAGAAATTTTTCCTAATAACCAATGTAAACCTCCCCTGGCACAACCTGAGGCTACTAACTCTTGTCCTGTCACTTGTTACTTGAGGGAAGAGATTGACCTCAGCCTGGCTACAGCCTCCTTTCATTCAGCTGCAGAGAGATCCCTCCTGTGTTTGATTTCCATATGATGCCTCCACCAGAGAAAGCCCATGCAATCTTTTTTTGTCTTCCTTCAGCTTCAGTAGATGCAGGACACATTCCTTCTGAATGAAAGGCTGACACCCAGCACAGGGAATGGACACCCTAGCGCTGGCTTTCACCCCTCACCTGCAGAAGGATGACAGGTCCCCCTGATGCAGCTCCAGAAGCAGGACTGGCTCTGCAAACACAGCCGTGGCAAGGCTGGAAACAAAACCCCTTTGGTTCAGTGGTGTAAGGGGAAATACTTTTTTTTGGATGTGCTGTAGAAACCCAGCAAGTTCCTTCTGTGTTATGCAAAATTTCCCCTCCTGACAGGGAACTAATAACTGCTTGTAAGTGTTTCTGAGCAGCAGTTCCAGTGCAAAACTTGGGGCCAGGCTTGCATGTGAGAGGCTGCAAACAAAAAGTGGAGATTCTGATCTGAACACCCTTGCAAATTCTATGAGGAATGCTGGCTTCAAAGCTTGAGAGCAAGCAAGCAGAAACTGCTAGGGTAGGAGTGAGGAAATGACAAGAGGTAGATGGAAAAGCAGGAAAAAAAGAGAAAATGTGCAAATGAAAAATGAGATAATAAAGGGAAATATTGCAAAGAAAGAGGAAGATATACAAGAACATAGCTTTTTAAAAAGCTGAGAAGAAAAAGAAGAAAACTAAGCTAAACACAGAGCAAACAGCCTAGGATGTAAAATGTCTAACATTTAAAAATCTATGAAGTCAGACCCTATGAAGTCAGACCCTATAAAGTCAGAGTGTTCAAGAAGGCACATATATGAGTGAACCCATGTGCACATGACATTTTGTTCAGTCCTACAGGTATTTGTGTGCAAATTTTCATCTGGATCCAAAGGAAATTGAATTATTCTCTTCTTGGCAAAAAGCTGCCTGCTGTTCAGGAGAGCAGTGTGATTTATAATCGTGGGGGTTTTTTTCCTGCCATGGTTTGCAGCAGAAGACAGGTACTTGAAATTCTGGCAGTGGGGTGGCAGTGCCTGAGCTTGCAGCACAGCTTTATCTTTGCTGTGACAGCCACTCTGGGGATGCTGCAGAGCCCTGCACCCACATTCTGGGCAGGGCAGGGGCCCTGGGGAAGCCCATTCTGCTACCGTGTCAAAGCCAACTACGGTTCACTCACCAGAAACTGAGGGAGATTGAGGCTGAAAGTACATGAGAAGGTTGGTTAACCATGAGTCAGCTTCTGCCAGATCCGGATTCTTAAAAAATCATTACTTTGTTTCTTCATACTTTTGCAAAAATAACTGGCATAATAAGTATAATTAAAAATAATTTTTTTTTTTCCATCTGTCTCTCCATGCTTTTTACTCCTGTAAGCCTCTGGCCAGCTGACCCACCAAAGTCATGTTTTCTTGTATTTCCTCCCATCACAAAGTCGAATTATTTCCTGAAAGAAAACCAGGAAACCTATGAAACACACTGGAATGAATTAGGGTCTAACCAAGACTCTGGTTTTCTTTTGTAAGACTATCAAAACAGAATAGACAGTATTGTTGCAAGAGCCTCCGTAAATGACACTTCCAGACCCATATTCATCTGGGAATGGGTTTATCAGCTGGGAGAGTCACTGTGAGTCTCTGCTGGAAATGTGGGATTTGCATGCTTTCCTGGGAGAGCCTTGGAGGTGTGCCCTTCTCCCACTGCAGCCAGACCTGGGAGCTAACAGGCCAGGCTTCTCCAACCTCTTCTTGTCACTCTCCCACCAAGTAAAACCTAAGATTAGCTCATGCACTGTTATTAATATTTCACTAGTACTCCCCATTGCAGCAAATGGATGGCTTTGATCAATAATTCATGGTTGGGCGTAGCCTATTAAATTTGAAGTGGGGTGTACACTTTCCTGTTATTTATTTATCATTGCTTTTATTTTACAGTGGTTTTTTTTCTGCTATTTCATTTTTCACTTGCTTAAATGCCTCTCCTTCAAAGTTCAGACTGCTTGCAGGAAATGAATCTTGTGCCTTATGACTTTTAAGTAAGGCTAAGCTCTCTGCAAAGGCCTGAGACTGAGCCATAAGGAAAACTTTCAGAGCTATTCAGTCACTTCAGTGCAGGAGATCTCTTTGAAACAAATGGCTTGGGGAATTTGGTAACAAATCTAACTGCTCAAAGCTCATCCATGGCCTCAGAGCTCTCTGCTTTTTGTTTCACAGGGATATTTGGCTACTTCTACTGAGGGAACAACCAGCTCCAAGACCAGCAATCAGTCATTGCCCTGTCCCCTCCTTTGCCAGTGGGGGCTGTTCTATTGAAACCCTCCTGCACACAGGTTTTGGAGAGTGTCAGTCTTCCCAGGCTGGTTGCAGGTTGTATCCCCTAGTTAGAAGTGGTCTTTTGCTTTGCTTTGTGGAAACAGTCTACTCATAGCTTACTTGATTTTTGTGCCTCATCTTGATTCTCGAGTAAGTTGGGTTGTAGTAAAACTGAAAAAAAGATTTCCTTAGAAGACTCTAACACAGGTTTCAGAGTTTAGGGCTTGGAAACTGAAAGCTGCACAAGCATGTGAAATCATAAACCAGTCTCCCAGCCTAGCTTTAACAGGCCATTATTCTCCTGGTCGTTCCTGTGCCCAGATCCAGGGAAAAGGCTGAGGTTTGGAGAGCTGCTGATCTGAGAATTACCTGACCAAAATCGTGCTTTTCAGTATGACAGAACTTCTTTCTACATTCCTCTTTCTCCAGCCTTGCCAGTATGCAAGCCTGGGTGTCCCTCCTTGACCAAGAGTAAATACCTTGTTGCTGATGGGCACTCGAGGCTGCCGTATGTTGTGTGGCAGAGGTTTCCCTTCATTCACACCTGTGTGCATGGCATGGGCCATCACCTTCCACCCTGCCTGCCTTCCTCCTCTCCACGCAACAGCCATGCAGAGTGCCACTGGGAATGCCCACACAAGAGGCCCACGGGGGTTGGTGACTCCTGCCGTGGAGTGTGGTGGTTAAATGGGGTTGGAGACCAGGTTTCTCAGGGAGGGAGGGCACGGTGGCAGACTCCAGCTGGAGGCAAAGCTCTGGCAGGGGTAGATCTGCCCCACTCCTTCCTGCATGAGCAGATTTAGACAAAGAGTGAGCTGCTCATCCTGCACCAAGAGATATTTCATGACATCATATTTCCACCCCCAACAGACCCCAGTACCCATGTTGTGACAGGTTCAATGAGATCACCTAGCACTGCTTTGCATTCTCAAGGCTTTTCCTGGCATATATAATGCAGGAGAACACAGTGTGAAAGGTCTGAGCTTCACGTGCATTCTGCAAAGCCCCCAGTCTGTGGTATTCTCTCTCCTGCAGAGATCACAGGTGGCATTTCAGGGTACACTGCTAACACAGACCCAGCAGTTGGTCAAATTACCAACTAGCACCTGAGCAGCTGCCATCAGAGTAATGACTCCTGCTTCACAAAGACTCATTTACCTTTCAACAGCATTGAAGTTCTCAGGGCCCGTATTCAGAGGCAGTTTAGTGCCTAGATCACTTACAGGAAGTGTCACTGACTTTAATAGAAACAAGGATAGAGTCACACAAAATAAAGGTGCAATTCAGATAGCATCAAACTGTAGTGGGAATTAGATCAGGTCCTCTGTACTTATATATGAGCAAGATATTATTTGTTCAAAGGAGATAATTTTTAAGCAATTTCCATTATTTTGATTTGCCCTAGTTTTTCATGGACCAGGGTGTTCCCCTCAAAGGATTCATTTAAAATTGTGCTGTCATTAAATCAAAGACACTTTGCGAGGTCCACAGGAAGCTTTCATTCAGCTTGGAAGATCTGTGCTGCAGTCCCCACTCTGCTCCCTACCACGCTCTTCCCATCCTGTGGATGTTCTTGGATAGAGAGCATGTCTACAACCTGTGCCCGTATCAGCTATGGCAAGGAAGACGTTGCATTGTATGAGTGTGATTTTGCAAAGTAATGGCTTTTGGAGAAAGCAATTTCCTGAAGCAGAAGCAGCCTGCAGGAAGGCAGAGGTCTTGGGAGATTGCAGTGGGCAGCTAGAAGTGCGAGAGCCAAGAGGTGGGTGTGCCTGGAAAGGCCACCACACTTCCCTAGTGCCCCTAAGGAAACTACTCATCTACAGCAGACCCCAGCTCCCTCCTCAGCTGGGGATCCCTGCAAACCCCCTGCTGGCTGCCACAACACAGTACTGCCAAGTCAGAGGAAGCTGCTGGACCTCTTCTTAGGCAGATGCTCCAGATCCTTTAAATGTAATTCCCATTCATTGGTGGAAGTGGGATTACTGGTTCCTGTATGCTTTTTGGGTTGTCACTTACCTCGCTAAGAAACATCCAAGCCTCATGGCAGGAGAACGCAGGCTGTTGCTGCCCTTCCCAAGGCTCCCCAAGGCACCCGGGGGTGAAGGGGAGGAAGATGAGAGCCAGTTGGCAGGTGAGGAGGTTGAAGTGAAAGTGCTCTGTCACGCAGAGCTGTGGGACTGACTCGGGGGCAGAGGAGAGGAGGAGAAAAGTCGTGGAAGGGTTTGAAGCCTGTGGTGACACAGTCTGGCTGATCTGCAGTGAAGTGTGACTGCATTACGCAGGCAGCAGGATGGGAGTGTCAGCACTGCAAAACGTACACGGAAAGAAAGGTCCTTCAGGCACAGGGACAATAAGGGGCAAGACTTTTGAAATGTTGTAGTGGTGACAACGGGGGGAAAGATTGGTTTTGACTTTTGAGCTGTGTATCAAAGGCGTGGTCTGTTTATAATTATAGTCCTCCCTCTGCGAGTGATTGGACACAGTGCATGCTAATTTATGGTACTTCATTTATAGACAAACATCTTTGATATTTCCTAATGTCTTTTCCTGTAATTGCAGGACCACCTCTCTTTTAACTCTTTCGCCTTTCATGCGCATAAACCTCAAAGCAGCTGCATTGATATTTTGGTCTTAAGACTGAAGCTGTAGGTCAAGTGTGTTGTTTTTCTGAGGTGGGACAGTAATGGACATTTAACTCGGTGCCACAGTACAGCCTGTCCTAACACCAGTTGGCCTGTTCCTAGCCGTACTTTGTGGCAAAATGCAAGCTATTTATATTGAAGAGTTAAATTCAACAGCCTTCTAGGAAACCAGTACTACAGTGATATCCTGCAGTATCCTGCCCTGTTTAAGAAATTACTTTAGAGAGGTCATTCTCATGGAATCATACATTGTGAGCAATACCACAAATGACCACCACACAGTTACAAGTTAACCAGGTACAGGTGGGAGGTAACCATCCCACTTAAATGTGGGACGCACCGTCCCACTTAAATGTGTTTCAGTGCTGCCCAATAAAATTGTTATTTGTGTGATGCTTCAAGGAGGCACAGTGCAGTTTAAATAGTGTGTCATGACAGGGCTTCAGCTGGGGTTGTGTCTAAAGACAACCTAAGTTTAATAATATTTGGTGAGACAGCATTATCAGGTATACATAGTGACACTCCAGCAGGTCTTGAAATGAGGCGGAAAAAAGGATTCATGATCCACATGGCAAATACATCTTGTGGTTTTGTCTGCCTCATAAATCCATCATACTTTAAATTTCATCCTTGCTACCCTTGTATTGCCGAGCTTGTTTGAGCACTTCTTTAACACAGCTGGTGTCTATGGAATGTGCTGGTGTTGAATCAGTGCTGAGGACACAGTATGGAACTCAGTCTGGGTCATGCAAATATAAACTACCGTACGGCAGTGTCGAAACTGAGTCACTCTCCTACCTTCTGCATAAGCTGTAACAACTCAAGAGAGGGTGCTAAGAGTATTAAGCAAACAGATCTGGTAAGGAAATACCCACCCCAGTTTTCCTGTGCAAGTAAGATGTTAGATTTAGAGCACACATCCTTTTGGTGCCCTCTTCTTTATCTCAGAAAAGACACTGCAGCATTTAATGGGATGTCATGGAGACTAACAAAAGTAATTAAGGATTTGGAAAAGATCTGTAAGAAAAAAGCTGGGGCAAACCATCAGGCTGGTGTAAAATATCCCAGGAAACAAAGAAGGGGGGCTGTGGCACAGCCTATCAAATAGTCAAATACGATAGAGGAAGGATTTTTTACATAGAAGTAAGCAATCAAAAATGCCTGGAACATGTTTCAAGGTACTTCTGAATAGAGCAAATGTATGTGTGCTTCAAGGATGGATCTTAATTATGGAGATTTGTTCATGAGACGGCTTTCTTGAACCTCTTCACAATAGCATGCAGCTGATGGTCCAGCTGGCCTGGCGAACTGTGAATGACAGCATTTTCATTAAAGACATACAATTTGGTAATTTTTTTCACCTGCCTGTTTTCAGAGGTACAAGTCTTCTGCAATGCTGCATCGTCAGGGTTTGAAAGATAGTTTATATTTGCATCCATCAAGCACTTTTACATGTGACACTCAGTGCATTGGGAAACGTGTCCTTGAAATCTGTGTCAGTTGTGAGGTGGTGTGAGGAGCACCATGTCCTGTTTCAGGCTGCCCTGTTCAGTAAAGGCTTGGATAAACTCCTGCTTCACAAAGACTCATTTACCTGGTAGGGAGACACCAGGATGGTACTGGGATGGAGCACAACAGATCAGAGAACAGAGAGAGAGGGCTCAACTCATTCAGCCTGGAGAGGAGAAGGCTGAGAGGGATCTTGGTATCTACACCAACCTCATCAGAGCTTATAGAGAAGATGGAGCTAGCCTTTTGTCAGTAGTGAGCACAGAGAATGAAAAGGTCACAAGTTGCATCAAAGGAAATTCCGACCACTTGCATGGAAAAAGTTTTCACAGGAGAGCAGTCAAACGTTGGCAGAGGTTGTGCGGAGATGCTGAGGAGTTTCCATGCCTGGTGACTCTGCCCCAGCCTGGCTTGGCAGCCAGCCCTGCCTGGTGTATGAGGTGGCACTGCAGACCTTGTGATTCCGTGCCTCAAAAGGTGGCTGCCCTTACCAGCAAGAGAGGAGGCATTTTGGCGTGCGTGTGCTCTGTGAGCGAGAGCTGAAGCGAGAGGAAGTGACGCAAAGCAGTGGACCTATTGGAGGAGGTAAAGAGGTAGAGCTTCAGAGAATGAATGCTTCATTTCCTTATAAAGACAAAATCTATTTCATCTATGGTGTTTGTCATGGTGTGGTGTCACTACTCACTTCCCTCTCCGGGCTCAGTCGTGGGCTCACACTCTTGGGCTTGCCTAGTTGCGCTGCAGAAGAGTTTCCGTGTCATGCAGTGACAGCTGCTTTGCAGTTCCTCCACCCTACAAGACGTTTGGTTTGTTTTAGAAGTTCTGCACTTTCTGCTGAATTTGCAGCTGCTGAGCTGTTTGTTGCTCTGGCAGTTTGGACCCACTGCTTGAGCCCGGGAGGTAAGGTCACAGCATCTGGTGGTTTTTTGGTAAGCTGCTCTCACTGAGCATAGCAGCAGTTTAACTGCACAGGAAATTGTGGTTGCCATGAAAAAACAGAGCAGGTTCTGTATTAGTGTGAAGCATTTTCCAGTAGTCTTGTGCACAGCATTTCTACTGACCTTCAAGAAAGTGTTTGATAGATTTAATTGGGCAGAGTGGTTTTTGGATGAGTAGAATGGTAGTCTTGGGGTTGGCATTGGCTTGGAAGGGCATGGTAAAGTAAGAAGCCATTATTTAGATTGCAGACTGGATCCATGTAAGAACGTAATTTTAATTCCAGTGATGAAAAACACTGATTCATAAAGATAATGTATTTTGGCTCATATTGCTTACAATGTAATCTGCTGCCTGTTAGGACATTTATATCAGGATTTTAGAAATGTAAGTTTACTTTCCAGTGGATAAATAAAACTGATTCATGGTGGAGCCTGATTGTAGTAGGGACTTCTGCTTTAAAAATAGTGATATGGGGTGGCCCTAACGTTATATTTGCCTTTTCCGATCTTGACTGATGAATCTGGTCAGGCTTGTCCCTTGTCTTTTTTGGGATTTCAGCTCAGGCTTTAGATAAACTGTGACTTCAAATATCTACAGACTTTTTAGGTGGTAGTATTGTGAACAGGAATCTCCAGGCTTAACTGTCTTCTCTGTGAGAGCAGTAGCTTTGCTGGTTTTGTCATATAGTGATTTCCTTGGCACATGGATTTGGTTTGAACGCTGACCCAGTGGAACCTCAGGTCTTTGGTATCACAACCAAAGTCACAGACCAGTCTGGCTGACTGATCTCGTACTGCCTCAGGTGTCCGGTGAAGATGATCTCTGGCAAATGCAGCTGGCTGTTCAGCACATGGGGTTTGATCGTCTTGCTAAAAGCAGATCACACCTTGAAACCCCTCCTGTAGAGAAACTTCAGCATGTTTCATCTGCCTCCCCTCTTGCCTGTCACACAGGAGCAGTCTGGCCTTGTGAGCTGGGGAAGCTCTCATGAGTAGACAGGAGATGTGGAAACCCCCTCTGTGGTGGGAAACTCCATTGAGAAGTGATGCTAGAGCCAGGAGGGACTGGGAAGTACCTGCCTGCTTGCTGGTAACATGAGCGAGAGTTTCTGCTTCGATCCTGACCTTAAGGTCAGATTTACTTAGCTCAGAAGCTGAAGACAGTGTTCACTCTATAGGTCAAAAAAGGGATGTATTATATTACTGGGTTTGAATCTGCTTCCTCAACTGAAACTGAGTAACTGTTCGGACTGAATATTACTATGGTTATAAAATGTTTATACTTGAACAAATCTAGTGGAGTTGCTTCTCTCCTCTTGCTCAGAGAACCTGCCACACACTCCATTGTCTTGTATTTTGCTATCAATTTTTTTGACCCTGTTTCTTTCTGATTTCAGCCATGAGCAGTTTAAAACACAGCTGTGTAGCTTGGAGCAGACTTATCTTGGTAGAGAACCTACTGTAAAAGTCATCAGCATTTATTTTTTATAAAGCATAAAAGAATGAAGAAGAGATTGAGTAAAGGGGAAGGAAGGAGACGGGGAGATCAGGGGAGCACAGTGCATTCAGAAATGTAGCTCATTTTCATACTCAGCCACTTCATGCAAAACAGCAGACTCCAGTGAAATGCTGATATAAAACGTAAAATGTTTATCAAAATGAAAAATACCTCGGAAAAAATCTGAAACAGTATTTAGGTGCTGCAGGATGGAGTACGGGAGGTTCTGTTGGACACTCTGTGCATTTTTGCAGTTATCCAAGGGGAAAGCTGTAGGATGGGAAATAAATTCCTGTCCCTTTGTGAAACGAGTAGGGTGTCCTGGACATGGAGGCTGTGCCCTTGGGCAGGAGAGTGGCATGTGAGAGGTATGAGAGGGATGCCCAGGCTTGGAGACCATGCCATAAAGCCAAACCATTCTTCAGAGGAAAAGGGAGCAGGAGGACTGTGCCTTCTGCTGCTCCAGGTCCTGCTTGGGTTCCCCACTGTACACTACAGCTCCCAGCACAGCACCATAGCAGGATGGAGGTCCAAGCAGCAACATAGCTGCTAAGGAGGGCTGTGTTCAGGTGTGCTCTCCTTTTTCTGGTCTGATTTTGTGGGTAGAAGGGCCTGGTCACTGCTGAAATCACTGAGGTGTCCTGCAAAACTGAGGACAGAATTCAACTCCTGGCATGGGAGTGACAGCAGCAGATCCGTAAATCCTTGTGGAACCAGTCAAATGCAAACATGTGTTTGTATCTAAAAACCTCCTTTTTACAGCTGGAACGTGTTTTTAATATTTTCCATGCACAGAGGAACTGTTTTTCTGCAAACGTGCTGGAAGCACAGGCCATCTTCTCCTTTCCTTGCATCAGTTACCAGGCTTCCACAGGACATTTGGGACTGAGGCAGTACTTTGTGACCTGACCTCTTGCTGTCAGGCTGAAGTACACGGGAATAAGAAGAGAAGATTTTATCTGTCTGTCCAGGGTTTTATGCCCATCCACCACCCGAGTTGTGATGGGGCAGAGTTGGGATATCTCGTACCCGTATCCAAAGCAGCCCCTGCAGAGGCTCTCCTCTTCCCCCACCTTTGTTAGTGAAGATGGAACTGGGTGGGACAGGGCTTTCCATGACAAATGGGACATCTGTTGAATGACTGAAGCCGTTTGTCAGTTTGAGAATCAAAATGTTCCTTTATCTATCGAAAAATGTTTTCACTTTAAAGCTAGCTAGCCTGTGTTGATAAAGAGATGGGGAAGATAGGTGACACAACAAGAAATGTAGTGTACTGGACCAATTTTTTTTTTTAAGAAGAATTCTACAGGCTCTGATTGAAAAATAATATGCACATATATGCCGTCGCCCTAGTAGGATGTATCTGACAGATAAAAGACACATAAGGAGAGTATTTATAGGTTCAGAACTCTGCTTTTTCAATTTCCTTGAAGGATTCCTTCCTGCCACTGAGTGGTATATTGGAAAGAGATCTCCATCTCTTTCTAGAGCCTGTGGATTTTCCCTTCCTAAGCCCTGTTGACCAGTATTTGATTTAGGACTCAGGCATCACATTGACAAATAAGATCCTTTATAAAATGGAACATTAAGAAAATAACTCATGGGCATCACTGTGTTCTTTCTGAACAGTGATAAATGTATTTTGTCTGTATTTTTTTTCAAATTGTATAAGAAAAAAATAGGTGAAGTGCAACACCCTAATAATCCCAGTGCCTGCATACACAGTGAGATTTGCTGTTGTAGACATCAGTCTTTTAAAAAGCCTTTGAGGCAAAGATTGTAATTTATTATGGGCTAAATCATGAATCTTTGTAATGTACCAGGGAGGAAGTATTTGCCATAACTTCAGAAAGACTCCTCTCGGTGTTTTGAATGCTGATTTAAACAGCAAGATCCCACCCAAACTGAAGGTACTGTGATCCAAGTTACCCGCTGCTAACAGAGCCAAGTGTATTTCTGTCTACTTTAGGATTTAAAATTTAGCTCAGCATCTTTGAGGAAATTAAAAAAATACTCTTATTCATCTATAGTTGTTTCAGTAGGGAGAGTGTCATACCCCTATGTGCACAACATGGAAAATGAACTTTTTTAATAAACCACCTCATGTGTTTGAAAATGTTGCAGTTTCTGCTTCTTAAATGATTTGCAAAACAAGAAATGTGTCTAATTGGCATGCAGTTCCAAACCTGTTTGTGTTTGCTGATATTGTCGGCCATGGTGAGCAGCTGTCTGAGTAACTCACCAGCACGGAAAAGATACATGGATTCTAGTTTTTATCTTACATCATGAGCAGAAAGAAAGCTGTCAAAAAAAATTATCTACTCAATCTGCCTGGAAGCTGTGACACCAAGCAAGAATAAAGGACATCGATGGGACTGTTTGTTTGTCTAAGAAGGCTGGATACCCCAGAGCAAATAATCACTGGGAGCTCACTAATTTAGGATTAAAGCTACTATCCTATTTTGCTGTGGGTGCAGTATGGATCACCCTGCTGGTGCAGGGACATAATTTTGATCAGAACTGTAAGAGAAGCAACAGCTGATGATAAATATATGAGAGAGAAGCATGATAGCAAATATGCTGAGACTGTGAAGTTTAATTGAGAGATAAACTATTCTGGATTATGCAAAAGAACATGTTTGGCTGATTGTCAACAAGATGGCTTTGCCTGCTACATTTTAGTTGAAGGTTTTTGCTGATGAGCACAAGATGAAACTTTCAAATTAAGGAACTTCTAGGCCACACTGCTGTAGTTTTGTAGCATTGATTCTTATTTCAACATGAGATCTACTGTATAATTTCTCTTTTTCTCACCTTTTAGTGACAATGAAAATGGCAAAAACTTGTCTCCAGAAGGAAAGTATCAGAACCTAACTCAAAAATCTTCTTCTCTTGTCTCCTCCTCAGCCCTTCCACACTGTAGAAAATCAGCTGAGACAAATAATTTGAACAGAAATGCATATGGATATATGGATTTATGTGTGGTATCTTATGAGAGAAAGGTGGAGGGAAATACTTCTGGGGAGGAATATCCTATCAGGGATATTCTGATGAGTGACCAGGAATGGGCAGGTATGCAAAGGTGCAATAAATACAGGACAAAGATTGAATATGTCTGAGATAGTCTTGTTTTACCTTCTATTTTTCTGGCCTTCAAGATGCTTCAGATCTATCACAAGAGTTTCTGCACAATTCTAAGGCCCCTTCTCTTAATCCTGCCTGCTGGTGGCATGATCCAGGGCAGGCTGTGCCTTGGGGGAGGATTGCTGGGGGTGCGTCTTTGATGTCAGCTGGGAGGAAAAGTCTAATGCAGAGAAGAGCTGGGGAAGTACTCACAACCCTTACAGAAAGCTGGACTTCGGAAACTGAGTTTGTGATTGAGATAAGAAAGAGAAAAGGAGCTAGAGCTAGGAGCTCTGGTAAAGTAAAATACAGAGTTTTGTGTGTGTAGGGAGTCAGTCTCACACTGCCCCATGCAACTCTAACAGCTGTGTTTTGCAACAGCGAGTGACTCTTACTTCATCACTTTCAGGAAAAAATAAGCAAGTTTGAAGAGAAGATAGCAGGAAATTTATATTTTCCAGGGAACACGTGTCATGTCACTCTGCAACAGCTAGACAAGTTATGTAATTGGCAAAGTACTAGTGCATTAACAAAACAAAGCCCTGATGGTAGAAAGGGAGTAAATATTAGTAGTTTCTTTGACTTTCTTGACACCAAATTCACAGTTAAGTTGTTCCTGACTAAATATGTTTGTGAAAGGTAGTGTTGTCCCACAAAATTTGCTTTTTTGTTTTGGGGAGAGGTATAAATTTATGTCTATCTATAAAGTGCCATTTCACATCTTCAGGGTTTTCATTGCCTTGCTTGCAACAGAGCTTAGACACCGCAGCAGTGGAGAAAAGTATGAAACAAGGTAACCATTTAATGAAAGTCTTGGAAACCTTGAGGTTTTAATGGCTTTGCCATTTATTATTTATCTTGCATGGTGGGTGTACACTTTGCCAAGCAATGCGTAACAAGGCAGCTCCTCCAACTATGGCTTCAAAATCGAAAAGAAATGAAAGAATGTCAATATCACTGTGTTTCAATTTAGCAATAATGTTCAGGTTTAAGATTATTTTAGTTCTTCCTTTATATTCCAGTCTGAAAATAGTTTGTTATTAGATCTCTTAAAACATCAGTGTGGTCATAGGTTCTTCCGAGGATAAGGTCAAATAAAAGGAGGCTTTAGGGCATGGCTGTAATATACTGGTTTGGAAATTATGTCAGGGAAGGGAGTGCTTTGTTAGAGGCTCTTTTGATATCAGTTTGCTTCAATTCTCAGCAGCTTAGGTGAGAACCTCTTGCCTTTTTTACACTAACCTGTAACTCAGCTGTCTTCTGAGGAGGAAAGAGTGTACTTGCACAACTATATGTTTTGCTTTTGCAACAGCAGGTTTATGCTGCTTAGCAAACAAAAATGAAATGTCACTGCCAGGCAATGTTGTAATCCAGATGTCCTGAAGCCGTCTGAATCTCAGACTGCCTCAGGGAGTGTTTTATCTTCCTTCTGCATGTGTATTACCTTGTTGGCAGTTCCACTGCCTTTCTTGCTCTGACCCAGGGAGCTGTCTTCCCCTCCCTCCTCAGCATCCTGTCTCAGCATCTAAGCACGTGCTGACTTTCACCTCATTCTCCCTAAGACACTTCAGTTCTTTCACTGATCTTCCATCATACCAAGTTCAAGATCCTTCCTCCCAGCTGCTCCTGATCTTCAGTATCTCCTTTGTGCTGACAGCTAAGCTGTTTGCATTCAGTCTATACCAAACTTGCCTCTGTCCTGCCAAACCTCTCCCCTGCCCAGCTTTTCTCTTTGCTTCTGGCCGTACATCGCTTTGCTCAAAGCCATTGCCTGGTTCTCACCAGCTGCTTTTCCCTTTGCTTCTCCCTCAGATGGCTCTTCAACATATATTCCCTTCAAAGGAGCTCTTTCAACTTGTTCACACTGCTCATCATCATTGCTCATCCACATATTCTCCTTTGCTCTTATATCATCCTCTGCATTTTTTTCTCTGCATCTGCCTGGTCGTACTGATTTTGCAAACAGTTTGGAGCAGAGCAGTGCGCTGTGTGCTTACAGTGCCTTGTGAGTTACCAGTAACTATTCACCCAGGATTGTTGGATGCCCTCTTGATGGGATGCCCGAAGTGTTTTCAGTTTGCATTAGGGCTGGTGAAGTGCTGAAAGTGGTTGACCCCTAGAAGCAAATTGCTCTGCTCTTGGCTGGTTAAATCAGAAGAAAGTATTGGGCCTGACCTCTCCCACTACTATCCAGAAGCATTTTACACATCTGTGTGCCTAAATATTATCATTTAATGCTCTAAGCAAAATCAGCATTTTATATACTGAAAGGTGGCTTTTTGGAAGGGGATTTTCTCCTTTTTTGCTGTGTGTTGCTGAAGCTTTGGACTTTTACTTACTTGATTTCCTTATGTTTTGTTTTCCTTACTTGAACAACTTAAAAAACAACAGTGATCTTTCGTTGGGAATAACTCTGAAGCCTTTAATCTAAAAATTCTGGTTTTCATTAATTAGGGCTGGCCGACAGAGGGTGCCTGTCCGAATCTCACTGTTGTGAAACCACAGTGGGGTATTAGTCAGCAACACCCAGTGGTGTTAGATACTGGAACTGACAGGCTGAAATCAAGAGGTGCTGTCAGGGTGGAACTGTAGGAGAAACTCAGTTGTGTGCCGGAGCAGGCAGTGACCATCCTTCTGTCACCTGAGGACAACCACCCCTCAGGCGGTGGAGGACCAGTCCTCGTTCTTGGTGTGCACCTGAGATGCATCTGATTGCTCAGCTAGGTGTAGTTACCTTCACAACAAAGTGGATAATACTGACCTAAAGAAGATGTCAAAAAGGGTCATTACAGCAAAGCCCTTCATCCTATTGTGTATTATTAGTGTAAATGTCCACATATGTAAACATGTGTACTACTAATAGGATTCTCTGTATTCAACAGATTACTCAGTGACATATCAGAGGTCATAACTTCTTATGCAATCAAGATGAGTCCATTTTATGTTGGTGATACTTTTTTCTAAAGGTTACTTTGCAAAAGTAATGTTAAAGGCAACAACCTGTGGTGTTTCCTACTTCTTAAGCCTGGAACAGTCTTCATGCTATTTAAAGTTGCGTCACAAATTATATTGCTTGATCAATTGACTGGACTAGAAGGAATTCCTGCAGTGGAATATGGATTTTCTGGCTGATAGTGTAAGATTTTCATGTCTCCAGCTGCATTTTAGTTAACCCACGATTTGTAAAAACACAGAACAGGCAACAGAAAAAGATTGGCAGTGAGGAATCAGAGGCAGGAAAGATACCAGGATAGACTGGGAGAAGACTATGGATCTAATTTTACCCTAATATACATAGCCCACATTGCTAGTGGATCACGGGGGTTTTTTAAGGTAATCCTTAAGAGTATGGTGGTTAGAACCAACTGCAAGAGCAACAGCATTATGGATTCTGCTGCATTTCTGTCTTTATGAAGGTTGGCGTGAACGAACAGATCTTTTTTTGCTGTCCTCATTCTAAAACCAGAGTGATTAGGCAGAAAAAGGGTACGTGATACTACTGGGAGACAGCAGACAAGAAGTTAACCACATGAGATTGCTTTTGGGCTAGCTATTTCAAGGCCATGTCCATTGTTGTTTTCACAGCCACAAGGAATCAATGCATGAGTCCAGGAGAGCATTGAATCTGAAGCTCAGATAGGCTGTACATAACTCTGTGTTTTTACAGAGGGCAATAGCAAATCTTTTTTGTTGTTGTTTTTTGAATTATGCTATGTTAATTTTAGTTTGGGAATGGCATATTTCTGATTTTTTTTTCCTCACTTGAACACTGTAGCTACAGCAACCACTTCCCAGGATCAACTTGGGTTTCTAGTCCATTCTATTTAAATAGTTGTTGGGTTAATTAATACTTAAAGAGACATAGGACTCTGGAGTCATTCTCACAAATATAGAATAATAGATAGTCTGTCTCCTGAACAGTTTCCTCATGAATAGATGCAAGGGACAGTAGGTGCATGAAAAAGCAGATGGGTATAATGTGCATCTTCTGGCAGTGTATTTAATGATGCCATAAAAGGAAGTGAACTTTCCCTTCCTGGTTATTAAGAAAAGTGCCTATAAAGGGAAAGTCTAATCCTTCCTCCTGTTTTATATCTTTGATGAGAGGAAAGGCAGGAAAACTCCTTTTGGCCATGCATGACTAAAGCCATCCACCCTCAGGCACTAACTTAGACCTTGGGAGGAAAATCTTTAAACTCTCCACATATCCAGGGAGAGAAGTAGCTGAGTTTTGGGAAACCAGACTTGGTGCTCTGAGCACCTTGTGAAGGAGCTTCTTCCATCCCTCCACCTTGTAAGGGTGAGCAGCCTCCTCATTAGGTACCCAAAGGTAAGTGGTGCAAATGTCCTCTGGGGCTCTGGCTCCAGCCCAGAGCCCTGGGAGACACCCTGGGCTGCTGCTTCTCTGCCAGAACTGGTGAAGAAATGGCTGGTGAGTTGTGTTTCCAAAGGGGAATAACAAGAACCAGCACCATTTAGTCTGTTTTTTCCGTGAGAAACAAGAGTTAGCAGAGATAGGATTTAATTCCAGTTGAATTAGTATAGATAAAACTGTTGGAATTTTGAGCAGGGCCTGGCAAAACAACAGGAGGGATGTAGAATTGTGTCTCATCTACACAGGATTTTATCTCTTCACTTGATTTCAGGATACAGAGAGGAGCTGCCTTTTCAGCTATGGCAAGCTGCTCCAGGACTTTGAAAACCCAAGTAAAAACCTCTCTGTTTCATCACAATTGCAAGCCCAAAAGGCACCAAATGAAAACAAGTGTCTTCTTCTTGCAGACCTGCCACTCAGAGAAGTAAGAAATGGCGTCAACAGCACACTTCTCCGAGGAGGAGATGGCAGAGCTCCGCGAGGCTTTTGGCAAAGTTGGTAAGTGCAGCCAACAGGAAAGGTACTGCTGAAGTGTGAACCTGTGGCAAGCTCTTTCTCATGTTCTGACTGACCAGATGTGAGGAGATGGAGTTTGCTCCAGCAGCGATCTGTTGTGCCACAGCAACCACAGAAAAACCTTTTCCTGCCACTGCAGGCTTCCCAGATGAAACCACTTCAGCTCACTGCAGAGCACTGGCCTCTTACAGAGGGGAATGTTGGGGCTCCAGCAGGGTTTTCAAAAAAAACTCAAAAGCTTACAGCAAACCAAGTTGGAAATATTCTGAAGTGTTTTCCGAAGAATATTGTTTATTCATGGTAAATTATTTGGAAGGCAAAAAGGTTTCATTTTAATGTAAATTGAGTATTCCCTATGGGAAGGAAGAGTGTGGAGAGGACAAATGTGCAAATGGATAAAAAATTTGTAATCACTTCACAATGACATTTCAAGCCCCATATTTCTACTGTGTGTTTTCTTTCCCAACCTTTAAACATCTCATCTGATTTGTCCCCTTTAAAGTCACACAGACCCATCACTGTCTACCCAAATTCTAAGAAGAGGTCCTTGTGCTTCTCACAGCTCACTTAACTTCTATCAGCAGATCTATCAGCCTCTCTGGATTACTCACTAATCAGTTGTCCTTGCTGATTCAGGTGGTGTTTGTTTGATTTCTGATCACACAGTAGTCTAGGCTGGCAGTCTTAAAAATCTGGTCTCTCTGAGTGTCCCGTACACCCAACTCACTGACGAGGCAAATCACAGCATGTTAGCATGGTTTGGCTTGGAAGAGACCTTAGAGATGATCTACTTCCTACCCCATTACCATGGGCAGGGACACCTTCCACTAGATCTGGTTGCTCCCCCAAATGCTGGAAGGAAGCTCTCATTCATGCCCCAGACATTTCCCTCTCCAAGTCCAGATCCTTTTGTTGTATGACATGGTGGAATGGATAGGATGCTCTTTGCAATCTGTGTGAATCTGTGCTACTGATGCTGAGAGCTGAGTGCCTTTTTGCAGCATGCAACAAGTGACTCACATTGCAACTTACTATGCAGGAAATCAGCACACACTGCTTTGAAATCACCTCAGCCTCCAGGATGGGGAAAAGCAGCCTGCAGAAAAAGGAAGACACAGATACTTAAAAGCCAAATATAAATAACCATATATAACTATATATACATCTATCTATGTCATAACCATAGTGTTTTAACAGAAACTCTCCATGTGCTAAACTCAGTTTGCTTTTTTATCTGTGGAGTTTTTCACTAAGTGGAGAATAAAGGACTCTGAACCTGTATTGGTGATCTTCTCATCAAATACTACCCTGGATCTTGCAGGAAGCTCAGCAGGGCTATTCGTGTTAGCACCATCACAGGGAAACACAGTTTTTATTTTGAGGATGACCATATGCAGTTCCAGCCTACTTCTGATGTTATAAGATGCAGAAAACAGGCCAAAATCACAAATTATATCTATGGATAAGTGCACATATGTATTGTATCAACTTTGTTTTCTTTAGCTGTTCTGTGGACAGAATGCTTCCTTTCTAGATCACGTTTGTCAGTGTGTAAACCTTGGAATGGCAATTATATCCATTTAAACCTAGCTTTGTTAAGGTATTTGTATGTCTAAAAATATAAATTCATCACTGTGACTTTTTGTTTGTTAAAAGGTGATTTTAATTTTTTCTTCGGTGTGAATAACACCAAAGCAATTGAAAATACTGGATTTCAAGACAACAAATCTTTATATATAATGTACCTTTCCTTGGGTAAAATAAAAACAGCCTTTATGTGCAGAAAATTTAATTGGGCTGATGTAGAATGTAAAAGTTTGCTTTAATCTTTGCAGATATCAGTGGGAATGGCTTCATCGATACCAATGATTTAACAGAGGTGTTGAAGGCTGCCAATCTCCCTCTCCCGGGATATAAAGCCAGAGAGCTCATTCAGAGTCTGACAACCACGGGGAATGGCAGGATCAGTTTTGATGAATTTATTTCAGTAAGTAAGATGTTATTTATTTCAGTCACTCAAGGTGATCCCCAGGGCACAGCAGAGGCACAAGCACAGGGTCTCATGGGCACCTCATTAATTCAATGAGTCTCCTCACTTGAAAAGTTGAAAGCAGAAGGTAACCACTAGAAATCCTGCAGTTAACTGGGACAAGTTATATGGATACAGCTGCTTATTGCATACATGTCATATCTTTCAGTCTGGTTGATGCAGCAAGATAAAGTTTTTCAGTTATGCGCTGCAAAAAGATGGTGTTCTGGCTAGATGATTACAAAAAGTTTAGGCAGATTGAAATGGAAAACTTCATGGGGCATTTTTTTACCAAAAGACTTCTTCTTTTTCTGGTCTGAACTGGGTCAAAAGCAAATGCTAAAATAGTAGAATTTCCCTTGGGATGGAGAGGTAGCTTTTTACTTGCCCTTTCTTCAAACCCAAACTGGTCTGCTCCAAAGCAACATTTTTCTTACTTAGCTGATCTTTGTTCCCTGCTTTGGAAGCATAAAAGCTGAGTATAGTCCTGTTGTACCTCAGCAGATACACAGATTGTACACAGAAACCCACTGAAAATACTCAAGCCCTTTTTATGAAGCAGAGAGAATGTGTCTCCTGGCCCCAGAGCTCACTGTTTTAGCTTGGTTTAATTCTCCAAAATTCTAAAATCCTCTCTTCATGCTTGAAAGATTTTCCGAGACCTGAAGAGTGATGACGTTGCTAAGTCATTCCGAAAGCAAATCAACAAGAAGGAGGGGATCTGTGCTATCGGGGGGACGTCGGAGCAGTCCAGTGCTGGCACACAACACTCGTACTCAGGTAGGTGCCACTGTCCCACGCTGATAGCAGCAAGTGAGCCGCGGCTGCAGCAGCACAAACACCTGCCCACTGCTGTCCCTGCCCACCAGGGAGGCAAGGCACAGGTTCCCCGCTGCTGACAGCCCATTTCCTTGTACATTTTACTAGGCACTCATTCTGTAAACTCCCCTTGCAAACAGATAGTTCCTGACTTTTTCTCATGGAGGGCACAACCCCATCAGGGCTCTTCTCCCTGCCTGTTTCTCCAAGCTGAAAGTTGGTTGCTTTTGTTGCCTCGTGGGTACAGCCCACTCTGAAGCAGTTCCATGGGGAGGAGGTCCTACCCTTGGCTGTCTTCTCCAGGAGCAAGAGCAGGAGTCTGACTCTCTCTGGCAAGGAAGAACAGAGGATTCTTCCAAGCACTTCATCCACCTTCATCCCAGAGGGCACCTCCTCTGAGCTACTGGAGCCCGTGTGAGCTGCTGCTGGTACAGGATAGCTATGCTGTGCTACAGCCCTGTTGAACTACAGGCAACATTTGCACATTACCCTCTGAATGTTCTTTGTCAGAGTCCAGTCCTGGCCAGGCTTTTCTGGATATTCTACATGAAGAAGATGTAATGTACAATACAGAATTATTTGAAGTTATGTGGGATTTCTATAGCAGAGTGGTACAACAACGCATTCAAATTATTGTGAAAGCACAAATCACTCCTTGCAGAGCTTAGCATCTGCACCATACATGTGAATCACATGAACTTCATTACCAGTTTCTGTAATACGCTTGCCCTCATGACCCAGGCAACCTAGTGAGTGGGAAGGAGTATTCAAGGAGCGTGAACCAGTCCAAGCCCATTGCTGTCCTCAGCTCGTTTGCTTGTCTCCTGAGAGCCTCTTCCATGTAGGGTTTTGTTGATCAGTCACACTGGTGGGAAAGGCTCCCCCAGGAGTTCTGCCTTTGTAAGTAAAATGATGGCAGAGGTACTGCACAGCAAACTGATGGATTTGACATTGTGTCCACAGAGGAAGAAAAATATGCCTTTGTCAACTGGATTAACAAAGCCCTTGAGAAGGACCCTGACTGCAAGCATGTGGTGCCAATGAATCCAGAAACAGATGACCTCTTCCAGGCTGTCGGTGATGGCATAGTGCTTTGGTAAATAATACCTTTCTTTCTCACAAACGGGAACCATGAGTCTGCAAAAACTCACATTTCTGTTTAAACAGAAGCTGGTGAATTTACGTTAAGCTCAGGAGCGTTTGCAGACTTAGGGCCTTAATAATACTAGGGATTTTTGCTTCTTTTATCTTCAAAAACATAAAGCATATTTCATGTTTAATGAGAATTTTTCCTTGCTTCTAGACACTAACAATTAGATGAAGTCAGTGAAATTTGAGGAGCTGCTTGGTTTTTTTTTTGCCCAAGGACTTTTGGTGTTTCACACAAAGCGGCACAAAATAGTGAGTGCTTCCACAGACATTTTCTGCACGATAAACTTCTCACACAACTTCGCCTTGTGGCATTCTCGGCCTCATACCTATAGTACAATCTGTATACAGCCCAAAATAATTGCTCAAATATTGAGTGTGTGCCTCTGTGTGTATATGTAGAAGCAGAGAGTGATTATCTTTATTTGTTAAGTAACTCTCCAGCTCTTAGGCTTGTTCTGCAATGTAGAGACAAGAGCTATACCTGTATTTTGTGCACATGTAGCTTAGTGTGTTTCTTTTTATTTTTTTTCTTTTATTTCCAGTAAGATGATCAACTTTTCGGTGCCAGATACCATTGATGAGAGAACAATCAACAAAAAGAAACTCACACCCTTCACAATACAGGTACTAAAACACAGGGAAATTCTTTGCTTTTCCCCTTAGGATGCTTTCGTGTAATCACTTAGAGGAAAGGCTGGTTCTGCCCAATATGGTCAGTCAAAGTTGTTTGTGGCACAGAGGGATGCTCAGGTCCATGTCATAAAACCACAAAGACTTATATTTACATTTCTTTCCAAACATATGAGCAACCTGACTAACCAAACACAATGAATAATGTTTACCAGATCAGAGCTTTAGGTACTTTTGTGATAGATGCCATATGAATGCAAGAGCAAATAGACAATACAATGACCAATTGCAGTTGGAGTAGCTCTCAGAAAGCTGAATCCCCCTTTTGAGGCATGAAAATGGACTTGAACTCACCACTGCGGTTGTTGCAGTCTGAAGTCCTCACAAAAATATTGACTGTGACCCTGGAAGTACCATGGTGTGCAAGGGGCCTGAAGTGGGACCATAGCCTTTACCTGCCTTTTACAAGCCAATATTTTACTTGGATACTTTATTTCTATTACGTGCACATGTATATGGTTTAAAACATGGACAAAAAGGGTATTAATTTTCACCTACCTAAAGTTTATTGTGTTTCTAACACAGCAGTATGTAGAGAGATATTTTTATAAGAACAACATCTATGTATCTGGGTACAGAATATAAATAGATATATGGAATAGGTATGAACCTAACCCAGTTTAGCCTTCAGCTACTCTGATTTGATGGAACATTAGCCAGACTCAAGTAAGCTCAGAAGCCATTAAATTGGATTTTTATGCTGTATACCACATTTTTCAGTTCTAATCGTTTTGGTCAGCAGCATAACTTAATGATGCAGCTCAGATCAATCCCTGTCACATGTGACATGATTTGATCAATATAGCTTCCACTTTAACTTAACCCTTTTACAGCTGTCTGCTGGAGAAAAGGTAATTAATTTGAAATGGTCCAATTTTTCTAGCTTATGAGAATTTACACTGTGTCTCTCTCTACATTTTATATCTAATCAGATATCCCTGTCATGCCAGCAGTGCTGAAATTCATGTGAAAAATTGCAAATCTATGTGATAAATTATATTTTCCAGGCTTCTTTGCCTGCTTTACTTGCCCTCTGTTTACCATGCCACCTTTTTGTATAGTGTAGACCTGAGGATCAGATTTTCTTATTCCCTTTATTTTAAATGGACGGGAAATGGTGAAGGAACATAATGTTCCTGAAATATCACTTGGTTTCTGCCTGTCACTGTGAATCACTGAATCTCTCAGCTTCCTCTGCACATTCCCAAACCAGGAGTCCATACTCCAAAGTTCAAAAAGAAAATATCCAGATTTTACCAGTTCCAACCTTGGCTGAACTGCAAGGTTAAAAACTTATCAGGTTTATTCATACTGATTCCTGGGACAGTGTGCTCTTTGTAAGCACTGCCACCTAGCAACTTACTTGTATTTTAAGTGTCAGGGCTTTTGCAGAGTGCTTAGGGAGAGCCAAACCTGGAATATCTGCCAGTTGATTGGGTTGTAGCTCCTTTCTTCCTCCACGTGTGCAGGACTGAGCAGGGGAGAGTTTGCCCCATGCTGAAGCTACGTCTGTACTTGAGCGTGAGCTTGAGCATTAGCTCTAGGGAGAGCCTGGCTTTGGTAAGCAGGATTGAGCCAGGACATCACTGAGAATGTAGACGTATGCTCTGGGCTCCAGTGTGACATGACATTTCCCACCTCTGCCAAAAAGACATCCTTTCTGTCTTTGTGTTGAGACCCAGAATCTACCTGTAGTCCCCAGGAGAGTCTGCATTCCCCTGCTCCCTGTGGCCAGACACGTATCCTGGGCTGCATCAAAAGAACTGTGGCCAGCAGGTCAAGGGAGGTTGTTCTGTCCCTTTACTCCACTCTGGTGAGACCCCACCTGGAGCACTGCCTCAGGAAAGACATGGTTCTATGCACATAAATGCATTTACAGTGAAGCTGCATGCAGATTTCACTAGTTTTGGCTGTGGCCTCTTCCTGTAGCCTCAGCTCTCAAGTTCTGCATCATTCAAAAGTTCTCATCTTTCCGTAGGAAAATCTGAACCTGGCCCTGAACTCTGCTTCAGCCATCGGGTGCCATGTTGTTAACATTGGGGCTGAAGACTTAAAAGAAGGGAAGCCTTACCTGGTTCTGGGTCTTTTATGGCAAGTCATCAAAATTGGACTCTTTGCTGACATAGAGATCAGCAGGAATGAAGGTACGTATGGCTCTTCCTTTCAGTGCTCCACTGTTATCACTGCACAGTCTTTAGGATAAAGCTCTTTAAAAAAAAAAAATCTTGATTTTAATTTTTTTCTTCAAGTATTTGTTGTCTGTTTTCTTGACTGGTCTAATTTTCCTTGCTTTTCACAAGTTTCAGCACTCAAAAGTCCAAGGCTTTCTGTAGACTTGTGTGTTCAGAGCCTTTTCATGCTCATTGGGTCAGGAATGGCGATCTACATCCAAGTATGTTGGTGTTTTGGCACTAAATCTGGGGTAAGGAAATCTGCATTAAGGAAGCTTGGCTCTTTCTTGCTCTTGATCACCAAACATCTCCTCTTTCTTTGTGAAATCATAATTATAGAATCATAGAATAATTTAGGCTGGAAGGAGCCTCTGGAGGTGCACCCTGGAGATCTGACTCAGCCATGCAGCTACCTGCTTTCAGCAGCACAACATCTTAAGGTCAGATGAGGTTGTTCAGAGCCTTTTCCAGTGTTTTCTGGGCAGCCTGTTCCAGAGCCCAACCACTCTTGCTCTGAATTTTTTTTTCTTATATCTAGTTGGAATTTCCCTTCTGTCACCTTGCATCCACAGCTCCTCATCCTTTTACTGTGCATACTGGAAGAATGCAGATCTGGCCCCTCTATAATGGTTGAAGACAATACTTGCTCCCCTCTCAAACCTCTCTCCAGGCTAAACAAACCCAGTTTTATCATCCTCTTCTCTTATATCACAAACTCCCATCCAAACATTTTCTTGTCCTTCCACTAAACTTGCTTCAGTTTGTCAATGTCTCTCTTGTATTGGGGAGCCAGAAACTGGACACAGCATTCCAGATGTGTCTCACCGATGCCAAAATTCTCCATGAAGTAGCTTCAGCATGAAGGCTGTGAATGTACATGCAGTCCACACAGCACCTCATCTTGCTGCTTTGTTCCGCATGCCTCTGGATAGTCCCTCACCCAACAGTGACACTTCTTTCCTCCAGTTTCTGTGCAGGTGTTACCTTCATTGCCTCGCCCCTGTCACATTTCTATCCCTTTTGTTGCCAGAGCCACCAGTTCCCATTGTTTTGTAGGTAGCCTTGCCCTGCTTATTTGCTATTTTTTTCCTTTCTGGTATTTTCTCCTTCACTTCTCATGTAAGACTTCATCTAAGACTAGACAAGCCAAGAAAATTCTTATTTCTTTCCAGGTTCTCTCTTTTCCTCATAGTCCTTCTCTGCAGCTGTTTCAGGTAAAATTCCCCTTTTGTGAACGTGGGACCCTGTATTTCCAATGAACTTTCATGAGGACTTGATGTCAAGGCAGTAATACATCCCAACCTCTATGGGAATTACCTGGGATGCACTTAATATCATGTTGGATTTTCCCCTGGTCATATCAAATTGTGGCTCAGAGTAGCTTAGAAGACATCTAATACACTCAAGTTCTCCTCCTTGGTTCGTATAAGCTTTTAGCTAATAGCAGTTATTCATATTAATTCCCCAGTGAACATCTTCAAACATGGCACTATTAAATTGCATTCCATTTTTATTACTGTCATCCAGCTTGTACTGTCTGATTTCCTGATCATCCTCTGTATCGACTATGCCACCTAGTGAATATCATCTTCACATTTCTAGCACGTTGCAAGTATTTGTGCCAAGATAATTGATGCAAAAAAAAAGGAGAAAACATTAATCCAAAAATCAATCCACAATCAACTCCACGAGAATCCTTCTTCCAGCCTTCTCTCAGTGCTAACACTGTTCTCTTCATAAAATCCTCTGTCTACTTCAAAATGCTTCTATTACCCCCTCTGGTCAAGTTTAATCCTACTCCACCCTATATCAAATTATCTATGTAACTCCAGTTATGGTATGTGTCCACTGTTTCCTTTATGTAGCCAATCCATAATTCTTTCAAGGATTGACAATAGATATTGGAAGAAGATCAGAGCAGTGTAACACACTTTCCCTTTTTACCACATTAATGATTATCTTCCATGTTAATTCTTCTTTTCAAAACTTGTTCTAAAGCCTTTCATGCTCCAGAGATCAGCTGAACACACTGCATTTGCAAGGTGCTCACATCCTGCCTGTTCCTCCTATTATGAACATAATATCAATTTTTCTGTATAAATAGGGTATCTCCTCAATTGGCAGACGAGTTAACCCTACTGGCCCACAAGCCCATGAGGTCATGTGCAAGTATTCCAGAATGCCTGTGTGAATCCAGTTTCAGCGTGAAGGTCACTGAGATTTCTTTCATCTAAGCTGCAGAAAGCCTGTGTTCGTATTTTCATTCCAGGCTTGCGCCTGTGCTCAGCATCACTGCATCCAGCTCTGGACTTCTCAGCACAGGAAAGACTTGGAGCTGTTGGAGTGGGTCCAGAGGAAGGCCACAGAAAGGCTCAGAGTGCTGGGACACTCCTATGAAGACAGGCTGAGAGAGCTGGGATTGTTCAGCCTGGAGAAGAGAAGGTTCCAAGGAGACCTTATTGCAGCCTTCCTGTACCTAAAGGGGCTTATGACAAAGATGATGACAAACTTTTTAGCAGGGCCTGTTGCAAGAGCAAAAGGGGTAATGATTTTAAACAAAAGAGGGTAATCCAGCTTGAATTTTGGCAACATTTTGGCCACTCCCATTTAGAAACTAGGGTAGGAAAATGTGTAAGAGAGAAGACAGTTATATATTTTCCTCAAAAAGTATTCACATCATTATTTTCTAATTTTTTTTCCTGATTAGCCTTGATTGCTCTTCTGAGAGAAGGAGAGAGCCTGGAGGATCTGATGAAGTTGTCTCCAGAGGACCTGCTGCTGAGATGGGCAAACTATCACCTGGAAAATGCAGGATGCAACAAGGTCAACAACTTCAGCTCAGACATCAAGGTATGAGCAATACTGACCAACAAAAGCAAAACAGCAGCTCTACACCCAAATTCCCATCCTCCACCCAGAGATTGTGCACTGAAACAATCCAAGCAGCTTGAGACTGCTCAGTCAAGCGCATGGAGCTGGGTACATAAAATGCTTTTATTGGGGTCTACCTTTGCACTCAGTAGTATTCCTCCTCTTCCTCCTGGCTTCCCAGTCATCACTGCCAGCCCCAGCACACGAATTGCCAGGGAAAGGAATGGCTGCTGGCTCTGGACAGGGCATATGGCCACTGTATTTTCAGTTCCTTGCCTCTAGTGCTCTCCTCCTTCCCAAATGTCCTTAAATAACTCTTGACCTGACTTTGGTCTTGAAAGGCCTGGACCTTACTCAAACACGCAGAGAAAGATGTTTGGGCTCTTCCAATTCCCCCACTTGATCTTTCCTTCACCTGGGCTGTGTGCTCCTCTGTCACAACCTTTGCTATAGCCCTGAATACACTTATCCGCGAGTTTTAGTTCAGTGGGACTATTCAAAATACTAGAGCTAGACTGGGAGGCACTTGCAAGGGTGGGTCTGGATTCTGTGCAGCATTATTTCACATACTTGGGACCTCATGGGCTTGTGGGTGCAGATTTCAGCAGAGCTTTCTCTGTAGGACTTCTGTTGTTCCCAGACAGATCTATCTGAACCTCAGTGGTGCCCACTGATGAATTTCAGACACTAAAACCCAGTGTGAGGCCCAGCCAGCATCCCAGAGGTGCAGGGGGTGTATAAGGGAGGGTATCTGAGCTAGCTTACAAGAAAGTCAGGAGCTGGCCAGCACACCAACCTCACCAGCCACGACCTGACTTGCCTGCTCCCAGAACAGCATGGGAAAAGTCTGGCTCCAGAGGTACCTGGTCATAGGCTTCACTAGGGACTGAAGCATAAGCACAAGCATTTAATTGAAATACAGAAGAAAACCACCAGGAAAGGCAACAGGAGGGGTAGAGAGTCACATTTAACAATACAATTTTTATTGTAACAGATTTTTGGTTTGCTGGGTGGAGGTGACTGGAGAATATCCATGAAAAGGGAAGGGAATGGACTCTTTCCCATCTTTCTGTGTGCTGGCCAAAAAGACTATGGTGCAACTGATTAAATCCTATCTACAATTGAAAGCTGAATTGCAATTCTGGTGTTTACAGTTGGAAAATAAGGCACACATTTACAAGATTTCAGTGTTTACAGACATTCTTTAACTAAGTCTGTCTCCCTACCTCACTTCTGTTGTAAATAACCACTTTCTAGATATGGTGCATAGCAATGCAGATGTAAAATATTTAAAATAATTCAGGTAGTCTGCTTTATATTTTGAAGATCATCAGTTGGGTTAGTTAGTCAAGTCCCTAGACATTAACATGTAGCTTTATTTTCAGTTCTTTGAGCTATTTTTGAGGTGAGTTAATATTTTCCACATATGGAAGCAGCGTTGTATTTCACAAAAGATTAAAGACACAACATGTTAAATCCTTGTCTTGTTCCTGCCCTTTTGCCTGAAAAATGCTGATACTGTTGTCAGTTTTAACTTTTGTCCTTGAAAACTATGCTTTCTCTTCCATAACTGTTCCAGCCTTGCTTTGAAATCCACTTTAAACATCTTTCTCCTTCTGCGTTTTCTTTTATTAAATGCTCAGCAGCCTGACTTCTACAGCATTATAAAGGTATGCATTTTCTTACCTCTAATTTTATGTTCAGATTAAGTAAATTCTGATATCTTTTTGTTGTTGCTGTCCTTTCTCTGAGTGCAACACACAGCATTTTTGTCTCTTGTACTGGGCATTCAGCAGCACATATATATTGGCTCAGGGAAGAAATAGATCTGGCAAACGCAGCATAAAGTAGAAAATGCTAAGTGCTTCCAGCTTAATTAATTTAATTATGTAGCCCAATGATCGATGTAATAAAAATGAAGCATGCAGGCACATTGTTCAGGGGAGCGCTGGCATGCAAAGGCTGAGCTTTAGATGTAATTTTTCTTCCCTTTAATTTCTCTGTCTGTCACAGGACTCAAGAGCTTATTACCATTTGCTGAACCAAGTTGCCCCCAAGGGAGATGAAGAAGGCATTCCAGCTATTACTATTGACATGTCAGGATTAAGGGTAAGATGAGATAAGTTTGGAGTAAATGCTGGTATTTTCTGCCTGTTACTTGCATTGCTGACCAACACAGGGCTGCACTGGGATGTCAGAACCAGCAAATTCTTTCTCACATTGCAACGTGATCTTGTATTTTAGAAATCAAAGCTTTCAAAGAATTAAATTATGTGTCTGGATTTTTGTTAGATATGAACTCTGAAACTTCAGCAACCATTTAATCACACTGATAAACTACTAGCATGTAACAAGTGTATTTAAATACATTTATTCGTGAATTTCATCAAACCATCACATTTTATATGGAATACGGCTCTAAAAGCAATATGGAGAGATGGTTGAATCGTAAGCAAAGCCCATTTGAAAACACAGACTTGCCATTAGTAAAAGTGGGAAACGGAATACCTGTAAATCTGTCAAGGAGCTGCTTTAGCAGCTAGATCCCCACACGGAGACCCCAAGTGGGTGTGGGTGCAGTGCTGGGGCGGGGTGGGGCTGATGTCTTGTTCTGTGCCGGGCAGGAGAAGGACGACGTGCAGCGAGCCGAGTGCATGCTGCAGCAGGCCGAGCGCCTCGGCTGCCGCCAGTTCGTCACCGCCACCGACGTCGTCCGGGGGAACCCCAAGCTCAATCTGGCCTTCATCGCCAACTTGTTCAACAAATACCCTGCCCTGCATAAGCCAGAAAACCAGGACATCGACTGGAGCTCCATTGAAGGTCAGGAAAATGCAAATATCACGTGGTGCACCACACTTTCTTATTTCCCATGTCAGCCCTTCTGTTCATGGTTCAGTGCGCTGTAAATTCAGAGTTAGGGTTTCTTCTCAAAACGCATTACTGAAGTGTTGTGTTCTGCAGGTCTTTGATTGATGTGTCCGTTGTTTTAGGTGAGACAAGGGAAGAAAGGACGTTTAGGAACTGGATGAACTCCCTTGGCGTTAATCCACGTGTAAATCACTTGTATAGGTAAGATGAGGTATTGCACTTCCTTCAGATGACAAATACAGCCAGCAAGTTGTTTGCAAGAACATAAAAACCTTTGGCCCTATGAGAATATATGCTGCTTTGTGTTTCCCAGGAAACTAAGTTTACCTCTGCTAATAGTTGTGTTTCTTTCCTCTGTTCTTTGGACAATGCTGTATCCTTTTTATTGTTTTCAGTGACCTGTCAGATGCCTTGGTTATCTTCCAACTCTATGAAAAGATCAAAGTGCCAGTAGACTGGAACAGGGTGAACAAACCACCGTATCCTAAACTGGGTGGCAACATGAAGAAGGTACAAAAAGCTGGAATAGCTCCAGTAGTGATGCCTTATCCTCAGTGAATGCCTATATCATTTCAAACAGCAATGTGGGTGCTCATGTTGCTCTCCAGTCCCAAGTACAGCACCTTAAATGATTTTTTTGCTTAGTCAGTGGATAATTTTTCCTCCTGAAAAAGAAATATACATTGGACTCCCTTCCTCTGCTGACAGGTGAAAAACATTTGTCAGGTGAAAAGACTTGACAACTTTTGCATCAGGATCTAAAAACTGTATTTGCAGATCCCTTTTGCTACTGCTTTAGACACTGATTATAATGCATCTGGACCGTGAGATGCATGGCACCAGCTTAATTGCAGCTGTCTGGATCACTGCCCTCCACATCAAATGAAGACAGTGATGATGAGCATTCTTGATCAGATGCATCAAGAACTGATCACACAGTTGCTGCTAAATACAAAGCTTTCTCCCAACTATCTGGATGAATAATTGCATCCAACTAGACTGGAGCAATCAACCAATCTAAAATATTGGCTGGGACACTAATCCTTTGTCTCAGTGCAATGCCATGATGCTGGAGGTACCCATGAGCCATACATTTTTATTTTCCAAGGTAATCTGCTTTTCAGGCCTTGATGATGAAGTATAGGATTTTATTCCATGTTAACTGTTTACTACGGTATTTTTGGGATGGATCTGCCTGCTGGTAGTCGATCAGCTGTATTATCACAGAGCCCCAAAGTTCCTGTTTGCCCAGGAGGATCTGGGCTGAGTGATCCAAAGAATTTAAAGTAACAGTGTCTTGTCTTCTTTCTTTTTTTTCCTATATTTTTGAACCACACCAATTGACCCTGCCATTAATAGCTTGAAAACTGCAACTATGCAGTGGAGCTGGGAAAGAATCAAGCCAAATTTTCCCTTGTTGGCATTGCTGGGCAAGATCTGAATGAAGGAAACCGTACACTCACACTGGCCTTAATCTGGCAGCTGATGAGAAGGTAGGTCAGCCAACCACGAGCTTCAGAGCGTTTTCGAATGCTCAGTCTGCATTGCAATAGTTTCCTGATGCTCTCACTGAGAAGGCTCTACAGGCTACAGCCTTCTTACTCCTCTGTTTGCACTTAAATGCCAAGGCAGAGTGACCTTTTGCTCACTCCTAGTTAAGGATGTGATCAGAGCACATCTTGTGGGCAAGGCCATTACAGTCAGCTCATGCAGAAGATTATTATTGTCACTATCTATATAGCAAGAATAAATGTTTATTGCATGGAAGAGAGGAAAAGAAGTTAAAAGGTCTCTGTATCAGGGAATGGGGACAATGTCCCAGAAACAAGGAATTGATGCAGAAGTTTTTGTAAGCTGCTCCCTGAAGTGGGCACAACTCATCACCTCTCCTCATTTTAATGTAATTCTCTGTGTGTGCATGTTTCTGTGTTTAAGAGCACCATAACTGAGAGTAAAGAGACACAGTAGTTAGGAACTGAATACAGACTAAATTCAGATTATAGAGACAGGTACAGGTTTATCAGTAAGGTAGTTAAAATAGGGGTGAGGTGATTACGTACCATCAATTTGGGATATCTTTCCAAGGTGTGTGCTGACATATAAGCAAAATATTCCAGGCTTGTTTTTATGCAGAAGGTCAGTCTTAGGTGAGCAGAAGGATTCCTTTCTATCTCTAAAGTCAGTGATTATTTTTTAAGCAGCATGAGAATGAGTCATTTACAAAGAGAGACATTAAGAAGGACTTTCCAGGAATTTTAAGTAACCAAAACTTTCAACACTCCCAAAACAGTGATTAAGGAATTGGGTATGAATTAAACTCACTAGATTAATTACTCTGTTATAATATAAGTCATATCATATCACTGTGAGCGTGTGTGAGGAGGACTATCAGATCAGTGGGATGATCCCAGTCAAGCTGTGTGCATACAGGACAATTCTGAGGTTACAGCAGACTTTGAGCAAATATCCTGGCTTCCCTCATAAGGTACACCCTGAATATCCTTGAAGACATTGGTGGTGGAGAGAAGGTCAATGATGAAATCATTGTCAGCTGGGTCAATGAAACACTGACTGCAGCCGGGAAGGATTCAACCATCTCCAGTTTCAAGGTATAGGTTTTTTCAGAAGTCTCTGCTTAGGAATCTCTTACTTGGTGTGTTTGTGTGTATGTTATATAGATGTTATATAGATGTGTGTATGCATAAATACATACTTCCTACATTATGATTTACCTCACTACATAGCTTGATTATTTTTCATTCCGTTTTAAAAGCTTGTTCAAATGCACAGGTTTTATTTAAGGGACTTTACTGTGAAAAAGTAATAGAAATATGATATGAACACAACAGGAAACACCTTGGATTTCAGTTTGACATGGGAAATCAAAGGATGGAGACAGGAATGATGACCGGAATTAAGCAAGAACTGCTGTGCTGTTGGTTATGAATCAACAGCAATTACAAATGACAGTAATAAAAGGAACAATAGCAATACATTTATAACCAGGTAGTACCATTTAGGGATACTTTCCCTGTTTTGCTAGGTACCATACAAACACAGAGATGGACCAGTTCTAGAGAGCTTCCAATTCTGCTAATGTATCTATGACACTTCCCAAGCTAGGGAACTTAGTGGATATAAATCAGCAGTTTGCACCAGGCGAGAACAGATCCATCAAACTTCATGTAATGAGTTCAGGAATCACACAGCTGGTCCCCCTCACATCTCCCATCAGTAGATGTCTATCAGTGTCATCTCCCCACAGGAAGCAAATACACTAGCCCTGCACCCCATCTTTTGCTTTAATGACATTATATTCTATGACAAGGTGACCTGCTTAATGGATGAGGGAAAGGCTGTGGATGTTGTCTACCTGGATTTTAGTGAAGGCTTTGACACTGTTTACCACAGCATTCTCCTGGAGAAACTGGCTGCTCATGGCTTGGACAGGTGCACTCTCTGCTGGGTAAAAACTGGATGGCCAGGCCCAGAGAGTGGTGATGAATGGAGTTACATCCAGCTGGTGGCCGGTCACCAGTGGTGTTGCCGGGGCTCATTGCTGGGGCCATTAAACATCTTTATTGATGGTTTGAACAAACGGATCAAGAGCACCCTCAGTGAGTTTGCAGAGGACACCAAGTTCTGTGGGAATGTTGATCTGCTGGAAGGCAAGAAGGCTCTGCAGAGGGATCTGGACAGGCTGGATAGATGGACCAAGGCCAGTTGTGTGGGGTTCAACAAGGCCAAATACTGGTCCTGCACTTGGGTCAGAACAACCCCATGCAGCCCTACAGGCTTTGAGAAGAGTGACTGCAAAGTGACCCAGCAGCAAAGGACCTGGGGGTGCTGGTCAACAGTGGCTGAACATGAGCCAGAGTGTGCCCAGGTGGCCGAGAAGGCCAATGGCATCCTGGCCTGTATCAGCAATAGTGTGGCCAGCAGGACCAGGGCAGGGATTGTGCCCCTGTACTCGGCCACACCTTGAATCAGTCCTGTGTCCAGTTCTGGGCCCCTCACTGCAAGAAAGACATTGACATGCTGGAGTGTGTCTAAAAGGCAGCAAAGGTGGGAAAGGATCTGGAGCATAAATCCTGTGAGAAGCGACTGAGGGAGCTGAGGGTGTTTATCCTGGAGAAAAGGAGACTCAAGGAAGACCTTGTCACTCTCTACAACTGCCTGAAAGGAAGGTTGTAGCCAAGTGGGGGTCAGTGTCTTCACCCAGGTAACAAGTGACAGGACAGGAGGAAATGGTTTTGAGTTTGGAAATGGCCATGGGAGGTTTAGATTGGATGTTAGGGGAAATTCCTTCCCTCAGAGGGTTGTCAAACCCTGGAACAGGCTGCCCAGTGAAGTGGGTCACCATCACTGGAGGATTTAAGAAATGTGAAGATGTGGTGTTTAGAGACATGACTTAGTGGTGGACTGGGAAGTGCTAGGTTAAGGGTGGACTTCATAATAAAAATCTTTTCCAACCTAAACAATTCTATGATGTTTCATGCCTTGGGTAAAAAATAATCCTTGAAAGAGTTCTTAGTCTGCCTTAGATAAAAAAATATTCTAAGCAGCCCTTTGTGAAGTTCTAAATGGTATCTGACTGAACTGTCCATTGCTCTTGAGTCTAGACTTTGGCTTTGTGGGAGTTCTGTCATCCTGTTCTTGCATTACATTTTATTTTTCGTCTATGCAGGACAGCAAAATCAGCACCAGCATGCCAGTGCTGGATCTCATTGATGCCATTCAACCAGGATCCATCAAGTATGATCTCTTGAAAACAGAGGACCTGAATGATGAGGAGAAACTAAATAATGCTAAGTATGTTTCTGCCAAGTGGCACTTAGCATGAGTTACCTGCTCAGGCTTGCTTAACTCTGCCTTTGAGAACTGCTCTGCTGTCATTCTCATCTCATCAACCTCAAGTGAGAAATACCACCAGAGTTAGAAGCATGAAGGCTAGGAGTTAGGTAGTAAAAAGACTATCAATGGAAACGGAGTGTGTAATGTTGTAGTTCCTGCTTTATAAATCCCTTGAAAGGATTAAAATCACTTGGCTTCACAAGCTCCTATTTTCTCATATTAAATTTAAAATTCTTTCAGAGATCAGGGAACAATGCCAACAAGAGTGAGCCATGGAAAACAGGGGTTAGAAGTCATGATAGCTCTTTAGTCACCTACAGATGGAACAAGGGCATATTTAAGAGAGAAAGAGGAGGACAGGATTCATGCCTGAAAAACTGGTTCTGTAGATGTGGATATTGATTTTTTTTCCCTGAATGCAAACGATTTCCTAGCAGAGAGTCAATTCTGTGGGCATCTCCCTCTCCTTTCAGACTTACACAGATCACCTCCTGGTCTGATCATCAGTTTAACTTCTCCTTTTCTATGCAGTATCTACAAAGGAGAAATGGACAACTGTAAAGCAATCAGAGCTGCCATTATTTTTCTAAAGACTTTTCCCACTGTTCTTTTCCATTTCCTACCATCTGTTCTCTTTCTTTTCTTGCAAACCTATATGTGCTTTTCTCTGTACTTTATTTCTTCATTCCTCTGCTGTTCTTTTCCTCCTTTCCTGCACCCATTCCCCCATGTTCCCAATGTTTCTCTCCATTTTGGGGAAAATTTCACAAATGTATGTGTTCTGAAGTGGGAAAAACCTGGGACTTTCTAGCTTTTTTAATGAAAAAATAGAGAGAAGAGACAAACCCACTGGAGAACAGCCAGTGGCTCTGAGCAGGGAGATGGGAATGTCAACTTGCACTTTCTGGGTATGACTGAAACAAGTGCCCAAATGTTGAACAACATTGATCTCCACTGACATCAGCCTTCTGCTTCCATCCTTGCAAGTTTGTTTATGTACAAAGTCTGAGTCTCAGAGATTGAGGGGGAGCAAGACCAGAATGGCTGGTTGTGAGGAAAATCTTTCAGAGGATGGAAGATTACATGTTTCATACCAGGATCTGACTTGCAGTCTCCCATCTGCAGGTAATCAGTGCTCTAACCATCAGGGAATGCACTCTAACTTTTATTAGAAATGTAGTTCTTTATGAACCTGTCTCATACATTCCTACAGAAAATTTTCACTTTGGTGAATCAGTGAAACCCACTCTGGTATTGATCATGTAAAGCATTTAACAGGGGGAAAATTAATGCTACTGCACTAATTTCTGTCTTTTTTCCTTTTTTTTTTTCCACCCCTGCAATGCAGATATGCCATCTCTATGGCAAGAAAAATTGGAGCAAGAGTCTATGCCCTCCCAGAAGATCTGGTTGAAGTAAAACCCAAAATGGTCATGACAGTGTTTGCTTGCCTTATGGGAAAAGGCATGAAGAAAGTTTAAAGCACAAAAGACTTGCACTGATGCCTGTTATTCACCCTTTAGATTCCTTCAAACTGGATGCTCTTCTCTGTATCAAAGAAATATGCAGGATGCTCATGCTTTCAAGGCATGAGTGTTATAAAGGTTTCAGATCGTACAGAAGTCGTGTATTCACATGTATCCGGGAAATACTTTGTTTTGAACAGTAATATATGCTTGATTTCTTTGCCTTTTTTTCCACTTTGCTAGATATAACCATTTCATACTCCTAAATGAGTTTTCGACACTGAGGCCTAAGCATATCCTTTCATTAATGGATACCAGTGTTTTCTGTGAGAGGTCGTCCAGTGACAGACAGCCTTTAGGACTATGAAATGTTATGCTCTGCTTCTGCCTGAAAATGTCGTCATGCTTTTCGTGGCATTTCTGCCATACATACCTTCAGTTTGCACCTGGGATAACAAAACAGGTTTCCCCAAGCCAGTGCAAGTAGTAGTGACTATATTTTTGGAATGGTAGGATCCTCTGAGGAAATTGTTGCAGAAAGAAAGAAGTGTTTGGTGTCTGTGATGTGTTTTCTGGTACGTAAACCGAGCAGTACTTTTCCCTGAAAGTTATGCCTCTGCCATCCATGGCATTACTCACAGATTACATTACTGCTCACCGAAAAAAACACACTGCAGCCTGGTCCTCCAAGAACACCCAACCTCTGGAACCTTTGCAACAAACATTCTCCAAAGGATAATTCATTTTTATGTCATAATAGACTTTAAAAAGATTGCAAAGCGTGATAGAAATGAAAACCATGTTAAGAAAACTAAGGAAATGTACTCAGTTAGTAGCAATACAATGAGAAGTGAACCAAAGGGATGCAGAATGGCATATTTATGTAGACAATAAAAATTAAACTCTGTTAACTTCACAGACTTGCACTCAAGGGGCTGCAGCTCTGATTCAGGAGAGCATTTATACCTGTGCTTGCATAAGAAACAGATACTAAAATGCTTCCCTGAGCCCAGGCTGGGATCCTCAACAGAGCTAAATCAGCTTTGCTTTGCAGCTAACAAGGCGCTGTCAGTTTGCCTCTGTTGAGGACCTAGCCCTGTCTATGGATAGTCAGTGGGATATATTTGCACTGAATCTCTTCCTTGGCATGAGACATTTACTGGCCTTTACATGGATTTTACTGTGGTGAAATGCAGAAGGAGGGAATTTTGCCTTAATGCAATCCCGTTGACACAGCCTCAGTTCTCTCCCTCTCCCCCTCCCTTTCCTCCAGCCCTTCAGAACTGCCTTAATAAAGAACCAATATTCAGTGACATGAAAAGTCTCCAAATAAAATGTTCTATAAAGCCAAATGTGTAGTCCTTTCTTTTAGTAGTGAATGTGCTAGTCGGTGCGTGTCCTAGAGCTGAAATGGGGACAGAGGTAAAAATAATCTGTGGGCTCACTGAGAATGTGTCTTCTGTATTGTTATTGAAACCACAGACTGCAGAGAATGGAAAGAATTATTTCCTAGGCCATTTCTGAAAATGCCACTGTGAGACACTGTCGAAGATGGGACACTGTGTTGGCTGGACTTGCAGTTTGATTTCCCCTTTTGGTGCAATGCTCAACATCCTCTTCCTTTGCTCAGGTACCCATAAACTTTGCTTCTTGGAGCATTCTGCAGTGCAAATATGCTGCTTTGTTTCTGTAGTAATGGCCAGATCCTGTTCCTGATCAGATCTGATTGCCCTGTTCCTCTTATGAACCTATGTCTTTAATACAGGATGGGAAAACTACAGCATCCTAAGACCCATTCTGTCTGGTCCCAGTATTTCCCAGTGCTGGCAGAGGAGGAGAACATCCCAAGTGCTATATAGTGGAGATGTCAGCCCAGCTTATTGCCCAGGAAGGGGGAGTTATGAGACCATGGCCCCTATACCACTCCTCCTCTTTTCAGGTGTAGGACCTGCTGTTGCCAGAGAAGAGGGGTGGCACTGAAAAGGCAGCTGCTTTGTGATCACCCCTTGTGAGTGGCTTGGGAGTCCTTCAGAGGTAAACCAGAGAGAGGAAACTGTGACTGCAGCACGTCTCTCAGGTGGGATGACCATGTATTGTGTGTTTCGCATGCGTGTGTGTGCGTTGGCAAAATGAAGGGGCCATTTTTTGTTGGATAAATGGTGTAGATCTGAAAGGACTGGGTAATCCTGCCTGAAGACAGCCCTGCTTCAGGTTCCTTGTTTGAGGGAGATGGTCTCACCCAGACTCCGCCAGTCATGAAGGATGAAGTAGACAGATTGGAAATGGCAGCAGAACCAGGGTGAGAAGGATGGCTTTTCCCTTGATCCCAAATGAATGCAGGCATTTGCAATCCCCAGAGAGTAGAAGGGATTTTCAGGCATTTTCCATTCACCAGCTCATATCAACTCAGCTTTTTGCAGAGGGGTAGGATTTTTAGAGGACTCTACTGAGATCGGCAGAGAAAGGAGACTTCCATACATCATGCATTTCCACTAGGCAAGACGTAGGACTTCAGGGGTCCTGGAGACTGAAAGCTGCCTCTCCCTCAGGCTCTGGAGAGGGGCCAGGTGACGTACGGTGTTATTTGAATCATGTTTTGTCAAAGGGGCTGCTCTTCCTCCTCCTCAGCATCCCAGCGCCGGAGCCGGGCACCCTGGCACGCAGCCCTCCCCTTTGCTAGCCCTCTGCCCGCAGGCTGCTTTCGGGAGCACCATCGCCGAGTGCCAGCCCGCAGCTCTGCAGCAGGGAGAGCTAACCACGAGATGGCACTCACTCCACCCGGAGCTCTCGAGACTGGCGGGCATGAGCGCCAGCAGTGCGATCCTCCGAGAAACAGAGAAAAAATTGGATACTGAACCCTCGGCACAGCGCCAGCACCCTCCAGTGCGCAAAAGGGAGTGAGTGCTGTTGGCAGGGATACTGTAGGAAATACCTACCAGATCTTCAGCCCTGTTTCTGGAATCTCACTTGAAAAACAGATCTGTCATGGCCCCGAAGGTGTGGGAATAGCTGCATTCTGGTACAGGAGTATAAATATTTTCACTTTTCAATGCATTTCTGTTTAATCGAGTATTCTTATTTATTTGTTGTACTTGAGGTTTTGCTTTCATGAACTGGTAATAGCATCCTGTATTAAAGCTCTTAGCAGGTCCAGAAGGGGTTAAGCCTATGACAAACATCACCAAAAATACCCACCAGGATCTGGAATTTTTTGCTGTTGCTTTCCTCGAACTTTTTCCATCACTCTTAGAGAAAGCAGCTGTCTTTGGGATTCACTCCCAAATCAAGCTGGCTTTGTAAGCACTTCCATTATTGATTTTCATTGCACAATTAATCATAATTTTCAAGGCTTCAAAAAGGCTTAGACAGTCATATGAATAAAAATAAAGCATCAGCATTTAGACTAACTAGGAGAAAAAACCATGAGGGCAATCAATCCACATGCCTCAGGGTACAGTCTGATCACCAGATGGACTCAGAAGGAAATATCCCCCCACAGTGTAGTAAAGAATAATTAGGTGTATGATGAGGATTTTACACCTTCTTGTAAATCATCTATCCTAGCTAGAAATCATCTGTTCTAGCCTTAGAAAGGGGACAGCAAGCAGTATGGCTGGCTGCTGTGCTCTGGTACAGATAAGGTTCTATTCCCTCCAGAACTGGAACTGAACCAAAACCCCAAACTGACATCACTCGTCCTCCTAAGTGCAGCTTAATTCTATTATGAGCCTTAATCAAAAACTTCAGTTCTTGGTGTCCTAAGTGAGCAGCAGCTTTGATCTGGCTTCTGCTTGGAAAAGAGGACCCCGTCTCAGTCAGCTGGCTGCAAAAAGCACATGAGCGGCACTGGTCCTACACCAAGTACTAGCTGCTGCTGCTTTCAGCTTGATGGAGAAATGGATCCTGGTGCCTCTGATCTTGCAAACCCATATGCTGAGTTGCTCAGAGTCAGCTTTCTATCTTCTCCCACTTCTGGCAGCCTCCTCCACCATATGAAGGACAGACTTGTCAAGAATTTGGGAGCGTTTTCCTTCAGGCTGCTCAGCCACTTAAGCCCAGTACTTTTCAGGCAAGCAGACAAGGCAAGCAGCAGAGAGTAGCACCACCGAATGCCTAACTCTCGTTGCCTGCTGTGTGGTGAGCCACTTTGGAGCTAAAATCTACCCACAAACCTAAGAAGCTGTTCATTTAGCAGGACACAAACCAGGAGAGCACTGTGTGCTGGTAAGGTGGCATCTGTGGACTTCGTACGCCTTAATGTCAGAAAACTCTGAATTAGGGCAAAGATCACATTATAATACTCTCATTTTTTAAATAATTTTCAATCAGTGCTTGGTGGCAGTTCTCTTCTGCCATCAGGAAAACTGTGTCATTCCCCTGACCGTCCCTTTGCTGCCCTGAAAGTAACACACAGCTCTGATCTTAGTTCTCCCTAAGTAAAATGACTGTGTTTATAAAGCACTGTTTTTCATTGCACCTTATTTACTTTTTGCGCCCTGATAACTTTTCAAAGGCAACTGTGCTTTATGGGAAGCCTAGTTTGTTCCCAGAGGGCAAACTAGTATTACTATTCCAGATCCATGGTAAATTGTCCAAAGTTGAGATAGGCCAGAATTCACACAGGCCTTGTGCTCACAGGTAACACCACGCCTGAAATTTACGAAAAGAGCAGAAAGCTACATAACCAATCGTGCCTAGACACACTGAACTCCCTCAGGACAGGCACTCACTTAATGCATTTGTTAAGGATCTAAGGAAATACAGCAATGAATACCTGTAAATGCACAAGGCACAGAGAGGAGCCCCAGACATCCACGCAGGAAATCTCCTAGCAGGTCACTCACATGCGTGGTGCCACTTTGATTCACACAGGCAGAAAAGCAATGTCCCATTGCCAGGCATCTCTGGCAGCCTGTGAAGTTGTCCTCGTTCTTCACTGCAGTTAAGCAAGCGGAACATCGCAGAGCACATGTCCATTTGTCACTGAGATGGAGAGATATTCTGATCATCCCCTCAGCAGTGTGCCCTCCCTTGATTTTGCAGCCCTGGAGCAGAACACCCTGCATGTCTGAGAGGTGGTGGACAAGCCTTAGGAGCATCAGCCTTGCCGTGCCTTCTCCTCAAGGCCAGTGTTTGCTTGGGTGTCACTGGAACCATCCTGTGGTTAAGTAACATGACACTGAAAGGTTCAATCAGCCACAGCAGGGGAAACAGAGATTCCTGAGGAAAGATGCAGGCCCTGCCCACCAGTCCTACATCCACTGCTTGCTGCACTGTCAAATCACATTTGGCATTAGGGAAATGTGGCCCCAGTGTCCCATAATGCTTCTCAGATGTACCTGGGGTGATGCTGTCCATGTAGTGATCAGACCTTCCATACCAGTCAAATGCCTCTAGAAAATTTCCAAATTTATGGAAACTTCCCAAATTTGCAGTTGGAGCCAGATTCTAGAACAGTGACGGATGTCTCTGCAGTGTGGATCTGCTTGCACAGACTGACGGTGGTGGGGGCCACACCAGCTGCGAGGGGTGAACGCAAGAGGGCAGAACCCTTGCTCAATGGAGTTTCTCTTCACCAGCATCCTCAGACAGGCCCTGGCATCTTTCAAACAGGTCCTAGCATTCTCCAAAAGCCCAATGAAAGGGTCCACCCTTCTAATCTCTGCCAAATGCCATGCAAGATACGTAAGCAAGTGCAAGGAGAAAGAAAAGAAGAAAGACAATTCTGTTCATCCAGAGACAGGCAGAACACATCACTACTCCAGGGCTAATTGCATTCTGGATATGTGCACACATAACCTTTGTACACAGAGAGGGACACAGGTGTGCATCCATTCACAACCTGGTCGAAGAGCGCTCTCTGTAGGTGGCACTTGAGCACCTTCCTCAAGTGCTCAGTAGTTCTGCTTGGAGTGCTCCTGGGACTCTCTTTGATATCCTTTGTTTACCAAAATTAAACTTGCCTTGCAAGTGCTCCTTGTTAAGACACTGGCAAATAAGTCAATGTGTACTGGCAAAAAGAAAACATGAGTCACTTGGACAACATGTTGTTTGGGTGGTAGTTTACAACAGACCTTCAGGAAACAGAGCTCATGAAGGAAGGGTTTACCCGGTACAGACACCTCCCCACTTACCCCAAACCGTGCATACACTACAGCATCTTTCTCTCTGCTAACCCAGCAGAGCTGACTAGCAAAGAAAGTAAGATTAAAAAATAAATAAATAAAATAGGTTGGCACAACCGAGTCTTCAAAAATGCCGAGGAAACGTGAATTTTCAGCCTCTGCTCACACCTATCAGCCATGATTGAAACATACTGCTGAGATCTGTTTCCTCCCAGGTTAATCCATCATTTTCTAGCACAGGCAGCATCTGATTTTTATATTTGGGAATGACATGAGGGAGAAATGCCAGAACCACAGAAATTTAGACATAGTACAGATTTTCCCCTCCTGGTGGTTTCATGGGCTGCAAAATCGTTTCCTGGATGAAATAACAGAGGTTGGTGACATTGGCCATGTATGTAAATGATCACAGTGTCCTACTGAGATTAATTGGTTCATGAATAAAGATGAGGAGCTGAGGTGTGCAGGGAGAAATCATTTATCAATTATATGCCTTGGAAAACTGAAAGATGATGCAGCCTTAACAGCTGAATGGGTTTGAAAGGGGGACTTGTAAATTGAGTTCTAATTCTGTTCTGCCACATTCATAATAAAAGGCTGTTACACTAATTGCATCCTTGTGTGGCTCATGAGCAACAGCACTCAGCTGCATCACACAGTGAGCAACAAAGATCAGAGTTTAGTTACGTTTTAGTCATCTTCTGCCTCGTGTGGGAAGGATGCTCACTGGTTACCTTTGGCCTCATCAGTAGTGATAATGCATGAAAAAAATAGGCAAGAGCCTATCAACAATTTTCATGAGATTATTTTGCATTTGAATCTGAATTTAAAGAATCAATAAGGACAGCACAGACTCACTTGGCTTTTATGTTCTGCTTCAGTCACGCGGATGCATCAGCACAATTACCCATCCCTGGAGGGACTCCCTGATTAACTGGAAACAATAGGATTCTGGAGGATCAAAACCGTAACAGACTATGCTAATCCCAAACAAGGAAAAGGATCTGAGGGATGTGGCTCTGATAACAGCTGACCTCTGCTCCTCCTGCCGCTTCTGAGTGCTTGCTAGCAGGTTTACTGTTACACACAGACAGCACCAGCCTAGCGTGGGCTTTAGCACACACTGAAATACAGACTCAGAGCTGAGAATCTTGATGAGACTTGTTATTTAAAATCTTGCTGCTGCGTATTGTGCAAGCCCCAGGATCAAAGAGGACAGCCACACTTAGACTGTGGTTGAGTATAAAGGAAATCTCATGACACTTGGGTTGCTGAAAACCAGGGGTGCCACTGATGGGAGTCACTGGAGATTACTCAGTGGCACTGCTGCAACTGCTCGAGACCATCTGGCTGCAGCAGTTCAAGAAGTTTCTCCTTTGACTTGTTTTATCTGACAACTTTCCAGGGTCAGGCTCTCTTTCACCAAAAAGAGCAGCCTGCAGGAGCCCAGCATGATGACCAGGATCTCAGCATGTGCTGAGGGAGCTTGAGCAATGATAGATACCCTGACTTAGCAGGGACACAGGTGCTGGCCTCTTCTGCTGCCACTGTTTTGGGCACTGACAAACCACCACACTAAGATGTGCCAGAGCCTGGTCTGCCTGAGGTACAACACCCAGTCTCTGTCCAGGGGACAGTGGTGTTACTACATGGGAATGTGCAGAGGGAGAGGAGAGACAGCATTCAGCCAAAAGAGTGAAGACATCTCTTTAGAACTGCCTTTAAAGTGTGATTATATTTTTAAAAGCAATATAATAATGGCATCAGGAGGCTATATATATTGCCAGTCCTAATTCCCAGATGCATAATTTTCAAATAAGAAATCAAGAGAATACTTTGTTAATTATTTGCTCTGAAACCTAAGACCTGCTCATCCCTCCTTAAATGAAAGCCTGTGCATATCCCAAAGCTGCCCTAAAAGTTAATACAAACATACACAACTGAAATTGTCCTGCATTAGTACAAGGCTTCTGGTCATATTTGCTATGACAACACTTGCAAGCATCAGGTCATCATAGCCCATGGACTACCCAGTGGAGAAGGAATAATTAATCCAGGTGTAGCAAAATCTTTGAACTCCAACAGAACTTTTGATCAAGCAGCTCTTCACCAGGGAATGCTGACTCAGCAGAAGCTAAAAGGGTTGCTGGAAATGATCAGTTTTGATGAATTTCCCAATCAGAGAAAAATTAATTTGTTCAAGAAAGGAGGATTTCAAATCTCCTCAAATTCAACTAAAACCTCACCTTGAAACAATTTCTAAATTCAACGTTATTTCCTCCAGGTTTTAAAAACAGAGCATAGAAATGCAAATTAATTTTCAATAAAATAATTAAAGCATCTTGGAAAAAAATCAAGCAACAGTTAAAATCCTCAAAATGAGATGCTTTTACTCGATTGTTTTTATAGTTGCCCTTCACAGTGTTTTTTAAGACTGCATTTTTCTTCCCAGGTAATCTGGGAAATACTTCCCAGGTTCTCAGAAGTCCTTGAAGGTATGAAAAGATTTACTGCTGCAGGTAGAGTTTCCTCAAACACCCTTTTTTTTTTTTTGTATGAAATATTTCCTGTGCATTCCAGAAACCAAGAAGCAAGTAGGAAATCGGTAGCTTTCAAACACTCTGTGAACTGTCTCTTTGCAATAAACTGGACAATCAACTGGAAAAGCAACCAACACTCAAAAATGTCTTACAATTACTGTTTGTCTAAAACTTTCTTCTTGGGTAGACAGCAGAAGGTATTCTCTTTTCCCGCTTAAATAACACTCTAAGACATGTACAGATATGATCCTTTCCTTTCCTTCAATAAGAGCAACCCAACTCCATTGGCTTTTCAATCTCTTCTGTTAAATCTAGTTTAGTAGATCAAATTTTACTTCATATCTGTGCACGAAACATTTCCAGACGAAAGAGTGTCTGGATCAGCAAGTTTTGTCTCCTGTATTTTATCTTATTTGACAGCTTCCTTTTGCCTGCGTGAGGAAAGATCATCTGAACACTGGTTTAAAAATCAACCCACTGCCCTTGCTGGGAATGGCCTCTGTACCTTACCAGAACTTCCTATTTGTTTGAACATCTAGAAAAGATAAAATAAGACCTACAAAATCTAGGTAAGGCCTTTCCTTGCCTTTCCTTTTGGTGTCTGGTTTGTGCTCAACTCCAGTTTGGGGACTTTCAGTGTTGGTGTATTTTCACAGAGACATTAACCCCAGCATACTCACTGGAGAGCATGATTCACCTCTGCTGACTTCAGTCATCTAAACCTCAGCTGTCTGGCTTCTTAAGACAGGGCTGCTCTTCTGAAACAATTAAAACAAAAAACAACCCAGGGCTGTGTTTGACTTCCAAAGGCCTGGCTGCCTGCTTAGCTGGAGAATTGGCTCTGATTTGGACCACTTCAGAGCTGTTCTAGGGAATGTTCACGGATGCAATCTAGTCTGCACTACTTCGCTTAGCTCCAGGGCTCATTCCCAGGCATTTTTCACCCAGGGGCATAGCTACACCTACAGCATCAAATAATTTAGTTTCCCCATTCACACCCAGGTCTTGGCTCCCTGGTGTACCCATTATGTATGTATTGATTCACTCCTCAGTCCTCTTCTGGAATGAATTCCCTCTGGAAGAGCACTAAAAACAGGATAATAAGCTGTGTCTTAGTCAAGTTTGGATTTGCTGTTCAAGCACAGAACATAGACGGAGATCATCTATTCTGGACATACCAAATGCACACAGATTTTCAGCATGTCCTATATGGATAACTGTGGATAGAGATATGGGAAGCAAATCTTGGGGGCATGCAAAAATTAATAACAATGAGATGAAGAATCACGTGTACTTTTTCTTGAAAAGCTAACCCAGTGTGACATAAGGAAAATGCATGGATGTCAAAACACCACAAAAACATATGTCTCACTTGCTCCTTGTTTTCTCTGCTACCAAATGCCAGGAAAAGAAGCTTTCCTGTTCAGAATTTTTCTGTTTGGACTTAACCTCATTCCCACTGCTCTGAACCAGATTCATGCTTGGCTGTGATGTCTTATAAGAGAGCTGGATGCAGAGCACGCTGCTGGACCTCCACAAATATTAGAGGATCACAAAAGCTTTGTGCTTGGTGTTCTTTCTTACGCCTGTGGTTCATAGCTGCAATAAAATAACACAAAGGCTGAGATGACAAAGTGATTTGTCAATATGAAAATGTCCAAAATGTATTTTATCCTCTCGTACATGGATGACATCAATATGAGCAGCACCTCCCCAGGGAGCTCTGTCATATTGACTCAGCCACCAGGAGCTTGGGGTTGAAGTGAGAGGCAGTATTAAATTTTAACTACTCTTTAAATAACATTTTAAAAATCAATAATGAGGGTCCTGAACCCTCAGCTTTCCTATTCCATTTGGTTTTGTTGTGGATGCCATGAAGATGAAGTTTTACCTGCTCTTTTTTACCCTTTTTATCTTGGTTCAAGAGAAGCATGTCTTCACTATTCCAAGGTAAATATCTACTGATGCTACTGGGCTTGTAGTGTGTGGTGTGTGGGACAGGGAAAGTATTGATGCAAAATAATTCTGAGTTGCATGAGAAAACATTTGTCAAAGGCTGACATATATTTATTGCCCTTGTAATTGGATACGTGGTTCAATTTAACATAAAGATGGTGGGAGAAATGAAATTATTTTAAGTCTTCTTTGCATCCATAAATTCTATGTTTTTAATCATATTAAGACTACTCTTTTCAGTCTAAGCGCAAATCAATTTTGTTCATTCAGTACTTTTGAATGCCAATAAAGGGCATTTTGAAACTTAATGGGAAAAAATAATTTGCTTCATTTGCCTTAAAACAAGATCTTAAATGAATTACTTCTTGAAGTAGAAAGAGAAACCATTTCAGAAAGTGCTAACAATCTGTTTTCTTTCCAAAGCAGATTTTATGATGGTTTTTTCCTGGCATAAATCATTTTTGAATAACCATTTGGTATTTGCACAATGTTTCAGAAGCAGCTTTATTGTTACCTATCGATAAACTTCAGAAATGCCCTGAAACCAAATGCTTTCTTAAAACATGAGAACATATGTCAGAGATGAAGACAGGCAAAGTGCTTTTATTTTCTGCATCTGCAACTGGTTTAAAAACCTGAAATGCTTTAATAAGTAGAACTAAAAGGATAAGTTCCTTGTGTGGTGATTTCAAGCAAAGCTGAGCAACCTAGGATTAAATACAACCTGATCCCAGAACTAAAATACCTACACAAATAAAGCGTGAATTATTTCTTATAGCTCTTCTGTGATTTTGCACCACTCTGCAGACCTATGAGAGGTGAAGAACACTGATTTCATGCCTTAAAAAGAGGATATTTCCTCTCCCTTTGTGTTGCAATCATACTTCGTTGTGGCTTGCTATGGAGGTGGGAGGGTTAAAGTAGGGGGAAACAAACATGGTTTTAGGTGAATTCAGCGGAACAATATTGTTCTGTGCTACTTGAAGGTTTATTTACTTCATGTTTAAATAGAACACTGAGTATCTGACTCTCAAACAAGAATATTGCGTTTCCCACTGGAAAGCAGGAGCCTAACCCTCCCAGCCCAGTTATGAAAACGGCTAAAATAATGAGATTCATCTGACTATATGGAATTTTTACACAGCTCTGCATGGGAACAAGTCCCCTTCACCTTTCTGTACAGCTAGTGGGGAAAAATAGGTGTATTTAGAAGGCAATTCATTCCAGGTTAGCACACACATCTAAATTAGCTCAGGTTAACCAGCCCCCTAAAGTGCCTGTTTCTTTATTAAGACAGTGCCTAGCTCAGATGAAGATATCAAACCCATCTAAAATGTACTGAAATGTATCTTACTCACTTACAGGGTAAGACCTGAGTATTGTAGTGTGAGGATGGCAGCTGGACTTCCATTTACCAAGAAGTAAAAGGGAAAGGAAAAAGAGATAGGAAACAGTGACAGAGCCCAGTGGGACTCTGGTAGAAATTTGGAGGAAGGGAATGAGAAGGATCTTTTCAAGGACAAACTCAAAGAGCAATCAGGGAAGGAGGGCATGAGAACAGAAAGAAAAAGGTGTGTTTAAGATGACCAGGTCCAGCTGTACAGGGGCTGCAGGCAGGGCAAGGAAGTCGGGAGTAGAGGGTTGTTTCTGAGCTTGGTATAAGGGTAATAATTAAAGCTTTTGTCTGGGTGTTTTCTACAAAGAGTGCAGCAGAAGACAGATGAAAGAGGGTATAATGCCAAATCAAAGCAGAGGAACCGAGAAGGGCAACAACTACAGTTTTGGCTGTTAATACTCACCACACTGAAGCACGGGGGCAGAATTTTGATCTGTTTATTCAGTGTATTCAGGTCCTATCACAAGAGCTAGAGAGGAATCTAACACTTGTTCAGTACTTACCACACTTGGATGAAATATTTGTGCGAAAAATGGTGGCGTACAAGTACACATCAGCTTCCTCATTATGGTGCTCTCAGGCTGTGGGAATCATGCAATGAAATGAGATGCAGCAGGCCTTTTCTTGGTTCCTGTGTGAAAAGACTCCGTCAGCTATGAGAAGACAAAGTCATTCTCAAAGTAGCCTCAAACACACACCTCGGAGTGCACTTACCTAAAGAAATAGGCAAACTGCCAACCTTGCCTATCCCTGATTGTTTTTTGATGTTCTGTCAAATGATGGTGGCAGCAAAAACAGGGTTGGCATGTTGTTGGTTCTGCATGAGAAACAACAGTGATTGCTTGGAGCCTGGCTAAAAGTAAAGATGAATCACCTGCTTGCCAGATGCTGTCAGGTTTCTGCTTGAAATCAGTCACAGCAACAAGCTGTGACAGTCATGTTATGCTGCTTGAAAACCCTAGTTTTGAGAGCCCTGCCTGTTTTCTTTTCAGGACAGTCTTTACAGACAGGGCTGGCAGGGACTTTGATTGTGCCTGGTTTATACAGTGACACCAGTTCCACGTGATTAGATGGCTGAGAGCCACCCTAGCCCAGGAAATGGAAATAGGGGTCTGACATTCCCCTGAGTCTCCTTCTTCTACACACACAAATTATTTTAATTATCTACCCAATGCAATTTTTAACTACATGACTTGCAGGACACTGATGATCAGGGCTGAATGCAGAGTGCTACTTTTTTCTTTCCAGAAAGTAAATTTCACTTCTGCCACCAACAGTGGGGTCAGGCATGAAGTAGCTGGGAAGCACCATGTAATGTACAGCATGTCCAGACCACGGTTTTCAAATAGAAGGGGAATATGAGCTACTGGGCACAACAGGGAGGACAGTGGTGCAGACCATCTGAAACAATACCTGGCAGAGGGACACGGATGAGAAGACCAGAAAAACCTGACTGAAGTAGGAATGCACATCTACAAAACATCATGTTTGGATTTTGCCAACCTGGGAGGGCTTTTGGCAGACTGGGAGGGCTGATATCTCTGCTGAATGGTGACTGAGAGTGAGAAACTCAGGGGACAGCAGAAGAGCCACCTTCCTATTCTAAGCTAGTTTTCAACTGGTGCTGCTGCACCGTGGATTAGCTGGGGCTGGTGGCTGTGGTGCAGGTGCCAGCTCCCAGGAGCATTCTCAGTGTTCAGCAGTAAATATTGGCAACCAAATCTCTGCACCACCTCTTTCACGGATTTTACTGATTGGCAGATGCAGAGGCTGGAACCGGATTCAGCATCTTCACTATTGGATCGTCTTTGAGTTCATGGCAGCCAAGCCAGGGAAGATGAGATAGGCCAAGCCTGCTTCTCCACTTTTGCATTAACTGGAGCTGTTCCAAGTACCTGTGCTTTGCCTAAATACCCTTGTTTTTCAGGGATGGAGTTTTGTGGGCTCTCCCACAAACTGATGAACAAGCTGAAGCTCTTCAGGATTTACTGAACACCACTGAGGTAAACAGATTATTCTGTCTCTCTGAACTCTAAGCCAGATTTTTCCCCCTGATTCTACTTCTCCCTCCCAAGAAAGATCTAGCCCACTTCCATTCATTTGTTCTAATACATCAGCTCAGGAAATGCTGGGTTTTCATTTCTCTAATAGGTTCTGATTTACATGAGGAAACCCATCCATAATGTTTCAGTAATTAATTATATCAGAGTTCATATTTCTGCAATTTATTTTGTGTATTAAGGCACTGCAAAACTGGCAAACCACCAACATACAGTAAGTAGAAATATATTTGCTAGGGAACCTCAGCACTTTTGACCAGTGTGATCTTCCCCTGTATGGCTTGCTCACCTTTGAAGATCAGAACAGGATTTTTGTGGTATTTTTCTAAAGGTAGCATCTAGAAGATAAAAATATCTTAAATAATACTTTTGTATTATTACTACTACTACTATCTTTCATTAGATTAAACAGTATTTAATTAAACTGAGACATCTCTTCCTCTTCACTTGCCCAATCACACCCTCCCAGTTTGAAGTCAACACTGCAACAAAGGTGTAACCATTCCCTCAATCAACATAATTTACAGGATGATTGAGGATGTTTTTCATATGACTGAGATCTTTTAAAGGTGTCTATGCCCAGTCTTTCTCTGTCTTTCTCAGCTCCTATTCATTTTATGCCCACTCCAAAATCCTTCTGCTGTCCCTACTAGCATCTTCTAATCCTTCCCTTAAGTTCTTAGAAACATTTTGATAGCCTTCCTTGCTCTTTTCCACCTTCACAAGTTAACTCACATACCCATTTCTTTTTCTGTACCAATATAAACCTACGCTCCTCCATCTTCTTTTTACTACTGTAATTCTTCACTGTCTTGTACACAGGAGGCCCAAGAAGTCAGGAAGAAGAACTGCAGCACATTCAGTGCAGAGAGGGCTTGTGGTGGTTTCTTCCAAGTTATTTATGGGAATATGCAAACCAAATATTTTTCATGGGTTATAAACCGGACAATTTGTTTCCATGACTATAAATTGGGCAAGCTGTAAGAAGAAAACAGAATGGGAATGGCAAAAGGAAAGGGAAAGGGAAAGGGAAAGGCAAAAGGAAGACACAAACAGTATCTCCCAACAAATTTTAATGGTTACCGTTTATCATTCAAACAATATTCCTCATGCAATTGCACCATAAAGGAAAAAAAACCTCCTATTGTCTGGTGACTTCATGCTGTATGATACCCTAAGAATGCATCCAAGAATTATGTTGACTTTTTTCACACTCTAAATTTATGCCTAATTTACTGCTAACTGTCACCCCTAGATCTTTTTGTACTATTGGTTCTGAAGTTTCAGTCTTTTACTGAATATGTTGGCTTCTGATTTCATTATTGTAAAATGTTTAATTTTACCAAGAAGAATCTCATTTTCTTTTTTTTCTCCAATTTCTAATCTCTGTATTACTTCTTTAACTTGACTTATATTCAAACCCCTTCTGGCACTTATTTCCTCCCTGATCAAAGTCATCAGAGAATACAATAACTACAAAGACTGGTATGATCTTCATTAATTCTCCAAATACCCTCAGGGAATATAACTCTCAGCAGACTTGAAAACATGTAACATAATAACTAGCTAAATATATCTATTAAACTAGAAATACTATCTCAGAAAAGGTTATGTTCTTGCCTTTGTTCTTGATTTATGAATTTATGTGCAGAAGACATTATAATCACTTCTTAAATACACACATTTCATTTCCAGAAGTAGCAGAATGCTACACATCACAAGGAACATTAAACTGCTTGTTATGAGTGGTCTCTCAAATTGAAAACATATGCTTTGATTATTTTCAAAATGCTTATTAAGTGTTAGGAAGAATATTTTTTCTTTCCTCGGAAAAAAAAAATAAAATGTTTTTGGAAACTTTGTAGGTCGGTCTCTGGCAACCTGTTGTGGTTGAAAACATCAAGAAGGACAGAGAAGTCCATTTCTATGTCAGGGCATCCAACATAAATAGCATAAAAGCTCAGTTAAGGCACCTGACCATCCAACACAAGTATGTATTTTTCATCTGTTGTCATGAATGATTCTGTAAAGTTGTTTGTCATTTATTTAACAGGAGGTTGTGCTCTTCCTTTGTTATTCAGAGTCTTGATAGGAGATGTTCAAGGAATTATTGAAAAACAGACTGTCAATGACACAGTCAATGCTCGTGGATCTTCTTCATACTATGAAAACTACCATTCAATGAAAGAAGTAAGCTATTTTTGTTGTAAACACCTGTAGATGCAAAGGGTGAAATTTGTCCCGTGGTTGGGAATGGAGATAAAGGGAAAGAAATCATCAATGGGTAATAATTACCACTGTATTGCTCAACAATTAAGAGTTCTATTTATTGTAATGCTTTCATGCAGAGAGAAAGAAGCACCAGACAAAATCTCTCATACATGTATTGGCTCAAACTGTCATTGAAAGGCAGTCAAACGAAATAAACACATAAATACTTGAAACATGAAATCAATAATAATTTAAACAAAGAGAACTAAAGAGGAGTTTTAAGGCTACACTTGGACTGTGTTGTGACTGTATCTTACTGTTTGTTTTAGGAGAAATTAGAGTCAGGAAAGTAGTAAGTGGGTTGAATTACTAGTTTTTCTTTCCTATCAGGTAAAGATTTTGAGAGGTAGAATGAATTTAAGTGTAGACCACTTTCAGGGATGAAGAAAGACAATAGAGAGAAGATCTACTTACTAACTTCACCCTTGCAGATATATCGCTGGATGGAGCAAGTAGTGAAAGTCCACTCTGATCTTCTCCAGCAAATATATATTGGATCATCCTATGAGAAGAGACCGCTTTATGTTCTGAAGGTACAGCTGTGACTTACTGTAAAAACTTTCCAAGTACTACTGTAAGCAAATGATGGAGTTTGGCCAGGACATTTCCTTAAATCTATACCTTCCTTCCTATTTTTTGTGTTTTTTAGAAGTTTCCTAAGTCGTTCTAGTAAGATGCATTACTGTTGCAAACAAATTTGACCAGATTAGGTTCACTTTCTGGGTCACGAGGAAGTTATCACATCTAGGCCATCATCCAAAGGCATGAAACACTGGCACAGTGGATACCCATCTCTGTTGATGATGAAGCCAATCTAGTTTGTTGCCCTGCATAGCTGAGGACAGACTCATTTGACCTCAGGTCTTGCTGTAGTCTTGGTGCCTGTGTTCGGACTTTGCAAGCAGCCTGAATGTGGCTCTCTGACTCTATGCAAACATAACCAACAGCTGCATCCTGGCCCAGGATCAGTCTGAGCTCTCCCCACACAACAGAAGGTGCTTCTTCCATCTTGGTTACCTTTTCACTTCCAATTTTATGTGGTACCCTTTACAATGGTGACATTTGAATGCAATTTCTCTTTTGTCAGATTTCTAAAAGCAAGGAAAAATCAAAAAATGCCATATGGATTGACTGTGGTATCCATGCTAGAGAATGGATTTCTCCTGCTTTTTGCCTGTGGTTCACAGGCCATGTGAGTACATAATCATATCTGATTACTGTTCTCAAAGCAAAGCAAAAAATCTTGATGCCATTTACCTTTGTCCAGTTGCATTCTAGGATCCATAAAGCTGTAACCTATTTACTCCCACAACACCAACACATGATATTTGCATCTACGCTGCAAGCATAGCAGTGTGTGTGTGTGTTTGTGTGAGTTTGTGTGTGTGCATGGCAGTAGATGGGGGAGTGCGTATAAGAGAAACAGAAAGTCATAGGGGGTGAATGCAAAGGAGCTCAAATGTATTATCAAGTATAAAAGAAACTTCAAAGTATGTGCAGCAAATTCAGTAGAGACGTTTATCACTATGAATGGTCAGGGATGGAGAGGGCATGCCAGAAAAAGCACGTGTTCAGTAATCTATTAGGGCCATGTCTGTACTGCCACGTGGATTCCAGGAGTGGTCTTGGCTCCGAGTCACGCAGCACTTGGTGACTTGTGTCCATATTACTGCATCTGGCACTGCCTGGAGCAGATCAGAAGACACACAGGGTGAGCTCAAGCTGTCCTACAACCCTTGGCTCTTCCCTACTTGCCTTCCTAGTGATGCTTTTCCCTGGGCTTAGAACTAAAAGCCAAACACAGTTAGAGGGGAAAAAGGGTTTTACCTTGGTATTTATTTAAGGATCCTCTGGTGCACCACATCCAGGCAGAAAGCACCCTCAAATGCACACTGAAAGTGCACACCCGAAAGATGCACACCAGGATGCCCACCCCAAGATGCACGCACACGATAATTCGCGTACACAATTATAGACCTTGCACATTAGCATATCTATCAAAGATTCCCCAGTGAGAGGCTCAAGAGAAGCCCCCGTCCTGAGGAATGTTCCCCCTGAATGGGCCTATCTTGGTTTACAGAATGTGTTCTGGAGAGGACCTTGATGTCTGGGGCTTACTGACCCAACTTCGAGGTTTCCAAGATGTTTGGTCTCTTGGCTTAACAGAACTTTGGGTCTAAGCTGGTTATCAGACTTGGGGAATTACAATTATGTGGGCTAAAAGCACTAAGGATACATGCAAAGCTGTATAAAAGGGTATGTGAAAGGATATATGAGAGGGGTATACGAAAAAGCAAAAAATCATCATGGCATCACTAGAGCAATAGGTGTCCCACACTCGCCTGCTCCAGACAAGGCATATCTCCACACCAGCAATCCACTTGCTGTGATGCATCACCTACTCCAGTGCCTGCTGCTACTGCTCCTCCTGACTCCATGTTTTTCATTTGTGCTCCTGCTTTTTTTCTGGATCTGCAGAGAATAAAGCCTCATAAGCCACTTTCTTCTAAAGGTACTACCCCTGCTAGTGACACCCTCATGTCAGACCTCCAGAAAACGACCAACAACATCCAGCTGTAGTACCAGTTCATGGAAACTAGAAAATCACTGTTGATTAATCACTGATGGGATGGGCTTAGATTAACCAGCCTTGATGTGTGGCTGCAGACAAATAGTCACATCTATCTTCAGTATCTTTAATATCTACACTGCTCAGGAGAGTGAACAAAGGTGCACCCAAAGATACAACATCCACGGTTTGTACCTGGATTTTAAAATGCATTGCCTTGGTCTTTTTGAACTTAAAGCATCTCTGCTCAGCTCCTTATGCTGAACTGCTGGCCCTGTCCCTGGTATGGACCAGGAAAAGGCTTCTGAAGGCTTTCTGGCCCAGAGAAGGTTGCCCATCTTGCTCAGTTAATGTTCTGAGATATTATTTATTATTACTTTTTCACAAAAGCAAAGTTCACAGTAAAAATAAACTAGATGACACTGAGACTTCACAGTCACAAGTACTGTAGTCAGAGAAACAACACTGATGTGTCCTTGAAACATGAATTATGATTTGGCCATGATGGAAGAAAATAATGACAGTGATAATAATAATAAGAAAATTCATAAATTTATTTATTTCTGTCATCAGTCACAACTATAAAAGCTAAATACAATTTGAAAAGGATAAAACATTTGAAAGGATATTGCATAAGTTAGGGACAGATACAGCCGAAGGTACCTTGTGACCCACTGATAATCCCAGCTTTCAAGGTTCCACTGGAAAGAAATGCATTTGCCCTTTTCATGCTGCTCCAAATAATTACCAGCTGTGCTGTCATGTTGCCAGTGACATGTCCCTGCAGCATTTTTCAGAAGTAACAAGCTGAACATTTAGGTTCTCCATCCCTTTGATCTAATTTACTTGGTTTAAATTCAAATTTCGTATCGATATCACTTCATGAAGTAACAGTTTAAAATCTGACATTAATACACATCTGCACACATGCACTAAAATCATCAGCTCTCCCTAGCAAATCCTAGGCATTCTTTATAATGGGTCCACTTTTTATAATTTAATTTTGTTGTTAAGAAAGATTGACATTTCTCATTTAGTCAAAGGAAATCCATTGCCTGAGGAAAACCAGGAAGGACTTAAAATGAAAGAAGGTGATCGAAGTAAGGCATAAAGAAAAAAAATGATGATGAAGGACTTAGGCTATTCTAATAGTAACAAACTCACTTATCTAGATTAAAATTTATTTCTTTGTCAGGGACCAACAACCAGGTTGGGTATCACTAAAGCCTTCAAAATAAGCTGTGAGGCAAAATTAGCAATGTAGATCTTACTGACTCTTGTCGTACAGCTGCATTAAACTCACAATGCAATCAAAATAAATAATGTTATGTATGGCAGCCATTTGAAATATTATTGTTATTTTGGGGCTTGCTGTATTTTGGGCAGGAGGGAGGGTTCCTATTACTTATAAAAGCAGCAAAAGCTCAAACCTTCCTATTAACAGGCTTCCTTTCTATCTCATGACCACCCACTAACACTAAAGGACTGCAGTGTATCTGACTGACTGTATCAATTTCTCCCTTTGGCACTTTTAAGCAGAGAGCTACTTTGCTATTTGGCAATTTCCATGATGTGATGAGCCTTATCAGACTCAGGTAGACTGCTCTGATAATTCCACAATTATTTTACACACGTGTAGAGGTTTTGTTCGCATTTCTTACCTTCTGCGAGATAAGAATTAGGAGGAATGCAAAGCAGGCTCCAAACTTTAAAGAATATAAATAAGTTTATTAACAGAACTAAAAGAAAAAAAAAGTAATAATAAGGGTCAGAATAAACCTTCAGAACACTTCTCTTCCCCCATCCTCCTCCCTCCTCCCATTTATAAACATAAAGACACAAATTCGAGAATATTTCAGTCAGTTTACCACTCCTATAATAGTCTTTCATCAGTTCACTTAGGGCTAAGAGTATCTCTTGCCTTGCTATAGCGATTTCTCCACAAGAAACTGTTTTCTCATGGCTTCAATGTCACAGTGCAACAGCCGCCCGGAGTGGTTTTCTGCTGGCATATGAAAGTCCCTTCCCTCGACTTACAGCTTTCTCCACAACTGTTTTCAAGGGTTCAATCTTAGCTAATGGGGTACCATTTTAAGCATGAGCTGTACAGAAGCAAAAGTTCTCTTCATCTATCTCTGGGATCATCTTCATCTCTAGGAACAGAGGTCTTCTTCTTCCCTGGGAGCAAGGGTCTTCACTTCATCACTATCTCTCTCTGTTCAGGCTTCTCATTGGATCACAGCTACTTCAACATTTATTTATTTCAGCACAGGCATCTTTGCTTGTGGCTACAGTTTGAATGCTCCACCCCCCATGCTTTCATGAAATTACAAAAGCATTCTCTGACATATCATAGCTCATCACCATAGCTTTACAAAAGAATTTCAGCTTTTAGGTTTGAAGCATCTCCTCTATATCCTCTCTCTGAGCTTCAGCTTTTTCTTCTTCACTGACTTTGGTGTCTCTATCATGGTGTCTATTCACGTGCCTTTGCCTTTCCCTTTTCTCTGACGTGGGAGAGGATTGGTGTCTGCAGGTTTCATTTCTTCTGGGGAACTTACAGCGCTGAAAGGGTTGATCTTACCCGGGCCTGGGCCTTGCAGCTGGAACTTATCTTTCGCTGGTGGTCACATGATCTCTGCCAAACTGCGGCCGGAGCTGGTCTTGGTATAAAGTTTCGTTTCGGCACCGGAGGACCATCAGGTACCTTTGTAGGAAGGTAAGAAAATCACAATTACAAATGCTTTTAATAAGTTTCCCCTGTGCTTTATAGGCAATCCATGTGCGTGAGAGAGATCAGACTATGACAACCCTTCTGGAGCACTTTGATTTCTACATCATGCCTGTGATAAACGTGGATGGCTATGAGTACACATGGAGCCACCCCTCTGTATGTAGACCTTTTTTGACAGGTTGTGCAATGTACTGATTTGTTGCTTATGGGAACTATCGCTGTGCATGGTTAGGGCATCGTTTTCATCCTGGAACTGCACACCCCAAAGTCTTATTCTGTGCTTGGAATTTCTGCAGCTTTGCCCACAGAAAGTTGGATTTGGGCTCCTAAACTCACATATCTGGCCAAACTGTATGTCTTCTGCCCTCCTTCCACAGTCCAAACTCCATTGAAATCAGATGTGATCACTTCTTATCCTACCCAACATTTCCTTTTATCATCCAGCCTTGCTGGCAAGCAGATTGTGGTTTTAGAAACTTCCTTGGTCTTCACTAGCGCATGACTGTAGAGGCACAAGTGGGAAGTCACATTTAACTAACCAGTGAGATGACCCATTGACTTTTTCAGCATTTTTTCCTGACCATGGCTTGCATGTCTCTTTCCATAGAATCGTCTGTGGAGGAAAAGCCGCTCCTCTCATGGTAACAGCAAGTGCATTGGTACTGACATGAACAGGAATTTTGATGCACACTGGTGTGGTAGGACATAATTTTCTTCTTATTGTATCCCTGCCTCAATTTTGGCCTTTAAAATTCTTTATTTTGAAAACATTTTGATCTACCACTCCACAAAGTTAATACAAAGACAAATGCAGCTGAGTATCTGTTATGAACCAGTGAAAACTTTCCCAGCTTTAGATAATTCTTTTTGGGACTCAGGATTTGGACCCAGATGACACACCAATAACCTCTTCCCAGCACAACAGAGCCCCTTGCACCACACCAGGTCACAGCTGGGGGAGGCTGTTGGCAGGAAGGAGGAAAGAGGGAAGAGGTGGCCCTTGCCATGTCACCCAAGGCCTGTTGTGCTATCCAGCTGAGTAGATGCTCCACCACGCTGTACAAACTGATCATCTCATTCATCCTTCCATAATACCTAGCTGAACAAGATATTTTGACCCTTAGTGTTTCTTACGAAGACTGTATCATATTTAATTACTGCAGGCACTTTAGCACTTAACAAGTTTTTTTCAGTCTGCAGAATAGCTGCCTTAAAATGTTACCCTATAGATCAGATCTGACTTCACTCAGTGCTGACACTAAAGTCCTATACAGCTTTCAGTCATTCTAGTCCACTGCTAAACTATCCACAGCTATTTTTGCATTTTTTCCCTTAAACACTAAAGATCCTGACTGCTTCCAGAAAGTTGTTTGGTCTTATTCTGAAGACAGCAGAAGTGGTGAATCCTATTTGTCTTCTTGATAACTTGCTCCAGCACCAAGTTTTGTTAAAAAGCTTAATTTTGATTTGTTTCCTTGGCTTCCAACTGGCACCTTGCTTTCCCAGAAGATTAAATAATCATGTAGAACTGCCTTTTTCCTGTAGTACTTCTAGATTTGAAGATGTGATCTCACAGTCATGTGATGATTTTAAATGAAGCATGTTTATTCTCTCCTCTAAGACTTTTTATCCAGTCTTTGAATACTTTTTTTCTACACTTTCTCCTTGATTGTTTTTAGGAGTATAGTAGGTGAGAAATCCTGGTAGGCTCTCACAGATTTCTACAAGCATGCAAGTTCTTTCCATAGCATGGTGGAGTCCATGATTTCGTGTGTATTAGCACCATACTCTGCTCTTTCATTAGACGAACAGAGATGCAGAAGGGAAGAAATAAAGGAGTAAAACTGTGCACTTTTTTTTTGTTAAAGGTCCAGGAGCATCTCACAATGAATGCCACGAGACATACTGTGGACCCTACCCAGAGTCTGAGCCTGAAGTGAAAGCAGTGGCTCGCTTTGTCAGAGACCACAAAGACACCATTAAAGCCTACATAACCATGCACTCCTACTCCCAGTTGGTGTTGTTTCCATATTCTTACACTATGAACAAAAGCAAAGACCATGACGAGCTGGTAAGTCTTCCCACCTCTTGCAGTTTCACACTTATTTCAGAACTACTCACCCAGCTTGGTTAGTCTTGTAATGAGGGAGCCATTGGGCTGTGAGGATCAAGAATTAGGAAATTACATTTTTCTTGACGTTCTTAACAACTTAAAAAAGTCTGGGCTGGTCTAGTAGTGTGTAAGTCAGCAAGCTGCTTCTAAAGACTACGGAAAAATGAAAATATTTATTCCAAATTGATTATACATCAACAACACCTAATATGTTGAAGCTGCTGCTAAAAGAGCAGAATCCTGCTGTTCCGGACATATCGAAAAGTTATATATGTGCAAATTCCTCATTATGTTGTATGGTTTACACAAATTCTAAAGTTAATTGGATGTGTGACTCAAAAACACCCTTCACATACCGAAGCAATGAGGTATTCTGGTGGACACTTGCTACTTTTATCAAGGCTTTTGCTAGGGATACTTATTTAAATTGGTCTTAATGGTAGGACGGAAAATATATCCTGCATGTGTAGAATTTTACATTCTTGAGCCACCAAACAACACAGTAAAAACTCTCAATGAAAACAGCAGAGTTCAAAACAGAACATTACTCTTCCTCTGTAAAGCGGAAAGAGGTGCACTGATTCTGGGCATTTTAGTCTCCTTCATGGCTTAAGAGTAGGGTTCTCTCAATTAAAATATTTTCCTGCCATATTTGTCGATAGTACTTAACTAAAGAGTGACTTAAATACTGTGGCAGAAAAGAAAACATATGAGACAAATGAGAACAAATGGTTTTGACAACAGTTTACTGCCAGAAGTGTGGGTAAGGTCGCATCTATACTTCTTATCTGTCTACAGCAGAAATGGAATCTGTAGCATGGGCATATACTGAAAACTTTCACCACATTCAGTGGGTTTTCGAGAACCTTTTATATGATTATTTAACTAATGTGAAATCCTGAGCACAGCGTACGTAAATTCTAACTGTGTACAAATTAACTATTATCACAAGGCCTTAAAGGTAATAATGTTTTGTTTAATTTCAGGAAAGTCTGGCACAGAAAGCAGCTAAAGCTATAAAGAGGACAACTTGGAAAACTTACAGACCTGGTGCTGGTGCACAAACAATCTGTAAGTATGACTTTACTGCAATGACAAGTGTGGCAGTATATCCCTGCTGGCATCAGAAGACAGCTTTTCAACAGAAAAAGTTTTGGTTTCAGGCAATTCTTGTCTTCCCTTCCTCATATAGATTTAGCTCCTGGAGGGTCCGATGACTGGGCTTACGATCTTGGCATTAAATATTCTTTTACCTTTGAGCTTCGTGACACAGGAACTTACGGATTTTTGCTTCCTTCTCGAGAAATCAAGCCAACTTGCTTAGAAGCACTTTCTGCTGTCAAAGAGATAGCTCTACATGTTCTTCAAAATTTGTGATGTTGAATATAATTTATTCCAGCATGGCTGCACTTAGTTACTTACAAAAATGTAATAAAAAAGCTTGCTCCTTTATTAAAATTCTTTCTACATGGGCAAAACCCCAGAATGACTGCACCCCCTGTATTTGAGAACGCATCAGTTTTTTTCAGCCACACTTACATACCTATATCTACAATGTTAGCTCACTGCACCACAAGTATATAGAGAGAGCAAAGGGCAAAATAGCACAGATATCCCACTAGATGGTGGGAACTCCAGGTGAATGGGTCTCTGACTGCCACAGGGCATACTAGACAGACTGCATCCATAGAAAAGATTCCCCCACTTAGATAATTTGTGTTATTATAGGATTTTGCTACAAGAAAACAACCCTACTTATCATGTCCACTGTGAAACAGAAAGGGTGTTCACAACAAGGGAAGGACACACAAGTGGCCAAACCACCAAGTGGGAGCTGCCCCCAGGCTCCTGCACTACAATCAGCCAAGTCCATTCACCTTGCCGCAAAGGGTTTGTTGCAGGACAACACTGGCCTGAAGACTTTGTAAGACCTTTGTAAGGCGACAGGACAAGAGGAAACGGTTTTAAACCAAAATAGGGCAGATTTAAATTAAGAAAGAAGGTTTTTTTACAAGGGTGATGTTTTACAACAAGAGAGGTGGTGGATGCCCCATCCCTGGAAACATTTATGGACAGGTTGGATGGGGCTCTGAGCAACCTGGTCTAGTTGAAGATCATGGAATCACAGAATCACTGAGGTTGGAAAAGACCCCTGAGATCACTGAGTCCAAGCTACGATCCAACACCACCCTGTCAATTAGACCAGAGCACTGAGTGTCATGTACAGTATTTCCTTAAACACTTCCAACTACGATGATTCCATCACCTCCCTAGGCATCCATTCTGTGATAAATAGATGCTATAATATTGGCTTTTTGCAAATGTTAAAATAAGTGATGTTAAAAGTAGCTTTTGTAACAGTAGTTTTGTCACAAATAGATGCTATATGTAAAATAGCTTTATTACAAAACAGATGCTATATAAGGTAGTTTTGTTGTGAAGATGTGGTTTTTTTAATACTTTTTCATTCAACCAAAAAAAAACTTAACTATTTGGACTCCTGCTACCGGCATACCAACTATCAGCAACAGATAAGATATCCCCACAGCGATCTACTGATTCCAGGAACTACCGAACCGAGCGAACCGAGGTGGGAGAACTGCATTCCATTTTGAACTGTTCCTGAAAAAGGTTTGAATATGCGACGGCAGAAGACTTATCCCCACAGCGATCTACTGATTCCAGGAACTACCGACGAAACAAGAAAACTGCATTCCATTTTGAACTATTCCTGGAAAGGGTTTTTAATATGTATAATGGTTTATGAATATGTATAATTGTTTATGAATATGTAATACTCCAGGTGTATGTAAAGGGTGTCTCCCAGATAGCAGGTGTGCTCTTGGCTGAGTGCCAAAGCACCCAGCACTGTAACTTTTACTTTATTATCTTTGTCCCTTATTGTCCTTTATTAAACTTTTCAATCCTAACAGGAGAGTGAACCTTGTTTTTCACACATTCCAATGTTTAATCATTCTTTCTGTGAAGAATTTCTTCCCAGTGTTCTACTTGAACCTCCTCTGGTGCAGCTTAAGACTATGTCTCCTCGTCCTGTCACTTGTTGCCAGGGAGAACAGACCGCCCCCACCTGGCTAGATCTCCTTTCAGGTGGTTGTAGAGCCCGATAAGGTCCCCCCCGACCCTCCTTCAGACTAAACCCCCCCAGCTTCCGCAGCCACTCCCACCGAACTCCCGCTCCACAGCCTCCGCCAGCACCATTGCCACCCCCGTGGGGCGGAGCCGGGCACCTTCCCCGCCCTCCCCAAGATGGCGGCGCTGCCGCTTCCGCCCTTCCCGCCACGGCCCTCCCAACTTCGACGTCACGGCTGTCGTCATCGTCGTCATCATCGGCGGCGGCGCGGGCGGCGCGAGGGCCGCCGGGAAGGGCGCGCGGAGGCGGTGGCGGCGGCGGCGCTCCCAC